>VWZZ01006417.1:34334-64173 GCA_013399095.1 Psophia crepitans | reverse complement strand
TCTCTTCCAACCTTAATGATTCGCCACTATGATGCCGCTATGATGCTGCACCAGTCTTCTCCTTTTACACACTATTTTGCTAGCTTATAACATTACCCTATCCAGACTTGATGCAATTTTTACATCTTTGTGTAGTGACAAGTGATTTGAAAGCAAGAGAGGGTCACAAGCCACTTGCAGATAAGCCTCCATTTAAGTTGTTGTTGCGTTACCCTTTACTGCATGTTAACAAGCATCAAGAACAGAATACTTTCCCTTTCTACAGCTGTCTCAAGAACATTACTACATTTTGTGCCATAAACATATGACTTGTTGGCTAACACAATTATTGCACTCAGGACATCTTAGTGTACCACGTGGGGAGTGTGTTAAAGCATTTCTAGGTGGCTTGTCTGTTGCAGTTAGTAATGCAGTTCGCTAAGTTTACATCTTGCATAGTTGGAATAAAGAGCAGAATACACGTAACATTCACAGCAACCTATTCTACAGGTTTGTTTTGTTTTTTTTTCTAAAAGTCTGATGCATAAGCTAACGAAGTACAGGAAATTGTTTTAATCAATGAAAGATTTTCCAGGAAATTGTTTTAATCAATGAAAGATTTTCCAGTTAATAATAATCTTTATGCTTTTAATGGTCCTTGGTAGCAGACAGATTGTAAACTTACGCTAGTTCTATTGAACTGAACCACTTCAAAATATGCCTCCTGTATAGCAGAAAGGACTGAAATACTAAAAAAGTCACAAAATATAAGTTTAATTACTACTTCAAAACATTTCAAAAGCAGCCAACACAGTACTAGAAAAAGGAAAAACTAACACCATAACAAGACTTAGGTACAATACTCTAGAATAGCAACATGTCTTTCGTATGGTTTACGAACAGGGTATCACTAGTTTAGAAAACATCTACCACCACATTTGTGAAAATAAATTTAGAAGTGCATCCTCTTGGAAATAAACTCTTGGAATGGTCACTTAAAGCAGAGAAGCTGAAAAACTTAGGCCTATTTGTTGCTATGTTTAACTTAGTAGTATTGATGACATTGTAAATAATCAATTTGATTACCAACATCTACAAGTTAAATCGTATAAAAATGCAACAAACTAAGGTCAGATCTTCTCAAATAAGTTAAGAGCAGTAACATGAAAGAGACATGTATACATTTTCATGTAAAGAGCTATGAAACATGAGAAGAGCAAAAAGAGTTCTGCATGAAATGAAAACAGAACAAAAGATAATGTGGGAGAAAAAGCGAATCCTGTTAAAATTAACAAGCAGTATAAGAGACATTTGAACAAATGATGTATTCAAATACAAAACCATTTACTGTTTAAATGCAAGGCTGAAGTCACATATTAATGTTCTTTAAACTCTATTTCTAGACTAAATAGAGCTCAAAAGTAATACTGCTTGCTTTCACTGTACACATGTAGTTCCACAGCATGTTGTAATAGCATTTGGTACAAACTTGTATAAAGTTGATGGTTTAATCATTGGTTGCTGGTACAATAAGATCTTAAGAATTCTTTAAGCATTTGTTGGTAATAAGACAGTTAAGAGATCAAAAAAATACCATCCAATCCTAAAGAACACCAGTTTTCAAGGTAAAACACCTCAGTCAATACAGTTGTCAGACATGTTCCCTTGCATTAATGTAATAGATGCTGTAGACTATTGAACTACTGTTCCAATGGGTCTATCAGTACAGCACTAAACACTATTATTTAAAGTCAGTATTTTGATTTTGCCACTCCATATTTACTGCAAGATGACTGATGCAAAAGAAGTTGCTATAGAAATAAACTGTGCCCTTTAGTTCAAAGTACTGCTGCAATCACAATTAGAACAATTCCATTTTTCAAGACTGTACTGGTTATCAGAATTGCTAATTGCACCTCATCTGCCCACATTCTGTTTGTAACAGTCTGGCCATCAGCTACTATCTTAGGTACCTCAGATTTAGAGAGCTATCCACTCAAGTACACTTGAATATGCAAATGTAAGTTCAGTATTTAAAACTGACTCACTGAAATGAATCAGTGACTGAAATGAATTCTGACTGTTGTAGAAACCAAGACTTAATGTAGTAATCCTGTTGTAATATTTATGCATTCAACACGTAAGTGTCTTAAAGAAACTAATGAAAATCAGTTCCAACTCAGCCATGAAAAGTAAAACCCAGATGAATGACATTACCGTTTCACAAACACCGTTTCCCAGCCTCACAGGGAATACAAATGATAAATGTACACCACCTAGAAGTGATTAAAATAACTGGAACTCACTTTTCATAAGCAAAAGAATCCATAACTTTTTGAAAATGGATACATTTATATCAATGGAAGTACTTGGCAGATTAATCTCTAGTAAAGCTTGCCCTAAAAATGGAAAATGAGTCAGAATATACCTGTATACAAGCACCCTTTTTTAAGCCACCAGCCCTCACAAATACCAAATTCTTAGCAGGGCAATAGATTTGTTTTCTAGCCACTTTTTTTTTTTTTTTTTTTTACACAGTAAATCTTAGCATTAAAAGAGAAGCCATACAGGAGATACCAGAAGTTTTGTCTCATGTGCTGTATAGAAAATGTTTCTTTTGTTTTACAAGTGCTTAAGGTTCACTTGAGTGTGTTTACAAATAATCATGAAAGATTTTGAACATTTATCAGTCATGGGGTTCATAAGGAGTACCCCTTGTACATTTACATTGATAGGAAGTTACAGCTACATACAACAGTTAAAGAAATCCAGATTTAACTCTGTAATCCCATGCCCCCTGTATCTAAAGTTTAGGTAATACATATTTCTTAAAAATTGCCTTTTTTTGCTTCTATAAGCTGTTCTTAACAGATTAAAAAGGAGCATCATACTTCATCAGATGAAAAATAGTATCAGTGTATCTTACACAGTTAAAACACCTTATACATACAGTTAAACTGTATAAGCATACAATCCAAAACCAGATTCTTACATTAGCTTTGTAGAGGAGTAAAACTTAAGACAACATTGCAACTATTCCACTGAACCATGTACTCAAGAAGTCCTGAACAGCAATTTCTAGATACCAGCAATTTTGAGACACTATGGGAGACTAGTTCACTCATCTTAAAAAAAAAAAAAGGCATATAGCAGGACAAACAGTGGTGTGATTTCCTGTTCTTATAACCATCATTCTGTCTTTTTTCTGAGTTTTTAACCCATTACAAGAGGAGCTTCACTTACTGAAAGAAACACATAGCAAACTAAACAGTAGCTTACTGTACATGTGACAAATTAAGTTAAATATATGGTTTGCCAAAACACCTGAAGGGAAACATGCATGAAAAGCCTGTTTTTATTTCTGTTTGCATACAGCAGTTTGGCTGCTGTGAACTGGGAAGCTATCATCAAGTTAGAAAAAGAAAGTGGGTATCAGAAGTATTTGCAAGCAATCACCTGCTGCCTCCTAAAGGCACAGAAGCCTGGCAGACAAGCATTTGCTGAAACACCCACTCATACTCACACTAATGAATGTCACAACCACCTGAAATGCCAGCACTCATGGGAGTCACACACCTGGCAGGCAGAACATTTTAATAGTTACCCCACAGCACTAGCCAAGCATTTGGAAAAACAAAGCACCACTTCCATTCAGACCAAAATAAGACCCAAAGTTGTCATATTCTTTTCCCGTAACATAACAAGTAGTCAGGTATCCACCCACCACATACAAGTAGTTAGGAAGGCAGTTTAAACAACTCCACATAGGTACCAAGTCTACACTCTGTGGTCTGGAATAAAACAACTCATGCTTATCAAGATGCTTGCTTTGGAAACTACCAATAGTTTACTGCGTAGGCATCTCTCAGTCTTCATATAGAAGAACTGCATTATCAGAGTGCACTCTGGTAGTAGATACTGCACTATGTTTCTACTGACTTGGCTGTTTCAAGTGATTCTCGTGAAAGACAGATGCTGCCTACATTGTTTTTATCTACTGCATTATACTTTCTTTTGTATTCTGAAACCTAGAATTACAGAATCTTACATGCTTTTAATCTCATCTGAGAAAAATCTATGGGGAGGAAAAAAGCAAGAAAGGATTTTTTTTCCTTGTTCTGTGTTCTTTACTGTGGAGAGAAGCAGCATTATTTAAAAAAATGCTAGAGTGATATCTAGCCTCATGGAAGTCTATGGTAATTTAAGGGACCTTGACAGGGCCAGGATTTCACCCTGCATTTTTCTTCCACAACTGCTACCTCAAATATGCACACTGTTCCCTTTGCTAGCACAGCTGTGTTTATTCAGCATCTATCCTTTGTAAGAGGAGACTGGTTGTCTACTTCCATACTCAGATGAAGCTCAACATCTAGTGGTTAAAAATTCAGGAAAACTTGAGGAAGGGTGATGAATCCCAAGAGGAAGCCCAACCCAGAATTTTAAACATGTGTCCCCCGTGTTCCATATGGTTTAGTTACACCCTAGCGTTTTTACACAAAATAACTTTCTTATAAATAGATGAACTAACAATCAGTATTTCATTTTTAAGCTGGCTTTCCTTTTTTCTTGGGCGGACCTTTGTAGCCTTTGGCCTTTCTTCGCAAGTTTCTCCGATCTACAATGGGTACCTCAATTTCTGCTTCCTCAGAGCTGCTGTCACAAGCCCGCTCCACTGTTTGTGTGTACTGATCCAGCTGCTCAAACTCTTCTGAGTGCTCTTCCAACTGGTTCTTCTGTCCTTCCTGTCCAGAAGGCTGCTGAAGAGAAACACCCTCAAGTTCAACCATTATCAAAGATGACCTACTCAAGGCAGCAGGGGCCTCCTGTGAGTTGTGCCCTGCTTCCTTGTTTTGATCTTTCACTGAGGAAGCTGTTTTAGGCAATACAGTTTCAGCAACAGATTCTTCTGGTACTTCAGCTACCATGGAGTTGGTCAGGCCGTTGTCAGAGGGCTCTTCCTTCGATGTTGAAGCAGCTGCATTTTCAGTGGTAGTCTTCTCAGGTTCTTGCTGTGCTTGACTGCCCTCCTCTACTAATGTACTTTCTTCAGACAGCATTTCTGAAACACTTGCATTTAGAACCTGCAGGGGGAGGGGAATGATGCCAAAACAACCGAAGGGACAATTAATTGAAGATACAAGAGGCTGAACAACTCCTGCCCTTAGCTAGCAACCTCAGAAGATATTTTGGCATTCAGAAGGGTTTTATACTACATGTACAGTCACACTAGTCCTGCCTCCTTTTTGCAAGAGGCTATTTTGTGAATTGTTTTGATATCCAGAGTTGCTCTCTTCTAATTTCAGATCTAAACAACTCTAAGGATTGTTCAGGTACAGTAAAAACACTCTGAAATTAATCCCAGGGGAAAAAATACAACATTTTTTATTTTAGACAGACAATTATTTACTAGCATATAATAATCTGCTTTTGCACTATAAACAAAACCGGAAAAATCTGTGTTCTGGAGCATTTTACCAGTAATTAATTGCTTGTACACTTCATCAGGGCAGAATTACTAGACAAAGTAAGTACATCCAAATAATATTTTGGTGATAAAAAGCTGTTTCATTACTGCCAAAACAAACTGGAATGACATATCTTTCTGTTTGGTATCACATGTATACATGCTCCACTTCTGCATATTAAAACAGAAATGTATATTCTGTTTATGGATTTACATCAGCTGGCCTGATAATTGCTTCTCCCAGTCATTTCTTATGATGGTAGAGATACCTTGCTCTTGTTTTGTTAAGTAACAGAAGTTATGTACCCTCTGAAGGAGAGATGACTTCACATTGTTTGAATTCTCTTACCTTCTCTGATACGTCTTCTGAAGGTTTTGCTGGAGGCTCAAGTATTAACGGAACAAACAGTGTTAAGGGTTCTTCTCCTTCACTCTCAGACTGCAATTTTAATTCACCACTTAGAACTTCATTTGCCGTTTCTTCTTCAGGTGTAAGTGAGGTCGTGTCAGTTTCTTCTGACACCTGACCATTAAGAGCTTCCTAAAAAGTAAGTCAAGATTATGCTCAGCCATTGTTCCCCCACACCAGTCAGTTTATCTGTGATCTAAATTTGCAGCTTAGTGAGAGAAGCAAATAGCTCAGGTACCTAGAAATGTGTAGTAAGAAGGCAGAGTTTAATGCAGAATAGCTAACATAACCAGCGTATCAGCGTGGTGTCATCACCTGTACTAAATTTCTGACCACAACCTACACTCTTAGGAGCCAAAACAAGCAGTTCTAGTGCATCTCACAACCATACACGCTGCCATCATTCCTTGAGCCCACTTTCTCACTGATCAGTAAAAACATACAACCCTGGAGGTATTGCTAAGCACAGAGGGTACTCACAGATTTAAATTCAATCTGTTAACAAGTTGAAGATAAAAGTTCTATTTAAACATGAACAAGCTTTAAGTGGGTAAGTAAAAAGAGCCAACAGTAGTCACTGAAGCATTCTGGCTATTGGCTTCTGCAAAGAAACTTTAAAAAAAAAAGTAAGAGATACTGGATCAGATCTTGACCTTGCTCCAGTGCTCTGGAATATTTGACTAGGAGGAATCAATTAAGAAGAGTAGGTTGGTGGACAAGCAAAAATTCATGTTAGCAAAGATCCTATTAATTCTACTGTTCAAAGTATAATGGAGTATTTCCCAAACCTAATTCTATAATAGCCTTAGCTTCTCAGACTTCTCAATAAAGCATCAGTACAAAAAACCCCAAAACAAAACAGAAGAGTTGACAGTCAGATGGATCAGGGCAGCAAGGACTGTATTTAACGGAAACTGTACATGTATTCCAAATTGCCTGCTATCGCTACCACATCCAGCTCACCTTGTCACTGCGTTTCTCCAGGGGTGATAGATGTAGCTCTGTTTCTGATACAGACTGCGACGCATTTTCAATAAACGTTTCCTCACAGCTCTCAAGAAGACTCTCCTCAGTTCCTTCTAAGTCTTCATCAGTTTCAGATGTGTGGGCAGGAAGTTCCAGCCTGCAGCAGGTATTAAAATATATAATTTAATCTTTTAGAATATATCATTTAATCTTTTAGATTAATACGTAATTTTTAGTGATCTCAGCAGGGAAATTCTTTCATGACCAATTATAAAGTGCTGTATCACATGCTTGCCATAGGAAATAAGAATCCAGAAAACTAAATAAATCTAAAAATGGCTAACTCCTCATCAAGAAAAACCCATCAACTATGAGAAATTGCTTTGACAATTCTAAAATGAGGACATCTATCTCACTTTCATCTTATAGGAATAAAAATCAGAAATGTTTCAAGCCTGTTATTTTAAATTTAGAAAGCAATAATCCATTACACATTTGGAATGGATTTGGAAACCACAAAGGGGTGACAGAAGAAGCAATTTCCCACACCCCCACAGTAAAAACAGTTTAAAAATATGGAGTATAAAAGCAAATATGTTTGTATAATCTTTGTAATATATATATATTAAAGACCATGACTAGAAAAGAATTCAAGGCAATAAACACATTATGGCTGAAGAAGATTCAATTAGTTAGAAATTAAATTAGCAAATAGCTAAAGATCAAGCTCTGATGCACCAGATGGGTAGTAACACTAAAACATTTAGTTCTCATTTTTGAGGTGATTAAACTTGGATGAACTGGAAGTATTACATACAAGCAAAGAAAAAAGTACATGCGACAGATTTGCAGGAGGCTGCTTCATGATCTCATAGTAAAGGCAGTTTTGGAGGGTTTTATCCCAGCTGCCAGTCTTGAGATGAAGGCACTCCACACCCTGCTGCATTTGTTAGTGTGCCTGGAAGGAGAGAACCAAGCTGATATCCTGCCCTGTTGCCATCAGGTTTCCTCTTAGCTCTGCTCAAAAATACCATGTTACACATCTTGTTCAAAGGACTTAATTTTGCAAGGGCAAAAATCCTGACACTCAATAGCAGACTAGTCCTCTCACATACGAACGAGCCACTTAGTAGTAGTAACAGGGCAAAGAATTTCTCAGCCAGTAGCAGCATCAAACCATGCCATTTAGGCTGCCTGAACCAGCTTAGGGCAGCAGGACAGCAGTGCTATATCTCTAGTTCCACAGAGCAATTTAATATAAAAATTAGGCTGTACCTAGCTGAAGGCCTCAGCTTCACATGAGAAGAAACAAAAAGACCAACCCCCCAAAAAAACTACCCCCCCCCAACAAAAACACCATAGAACTACACACACACCCCACCCAAAAAGCCAAACCCAAACAAAGCCCCAAATGCCCAGCTGTTTTTGCTTAAAGAAACCTAATGGAACAAGTCTGAGGGATTTCCTAGAAAATCAGTTTATCTTCAGTTCTTTAAAAGAGGTTTTTGGTGTTGCAGTGGGCTTTTTTTGGAGGAGACAGAGAGGGAGAGACACACATGGAATAGAGGGTGGCAGCATGTGCCTATGTGCATACTATGCTCACACACAGTAAAGGAGAGGAAGAAATAATTTATTTATTTACAATAGCCACAGTTCTGCTTTCTGAATGTAAGCCGGTGCAAATTAGTACTTCAGGTCCTGTCTTGTATGAATTGTTATGGCTTGCAGGTGGTACAATTCTTCACATAGTCTTCTGACAATTATTAGATGGAATAACATCCTTTAAACTAGAAACAACTTTCTTTTTCAGGATATAAGTTTAGATATGATGGTTTTAAATCAGAATTTGCCTAAACAAATGGCTTTACTGTGAAGATGGGTGGCTCCCTATAACTCTTGTTATTAAGTGACAAGCAGTAACCAGTTCCCAAACTAAACAGTCAGACTTCATTCCACCGCAATAAGCCACCATAACAAGTGGTCAGAAAGAGACACCTCTCCAAAGACCACACATAGCACTGTGGATACATGTCCAGTTATGTTATTGCAAGAAACTATGCTGTATGAATACTGATTTTTTTACCTTCATACAGACTCAGCTATAACAGAACACCCTCAGCCCTCACTGTTTTCTTACTGTTATTTCCAGAATCTGCTGAGCTTTCAGACACACGACATTTTGGTGCAATCACTTCAGGTGATGTTGCAATTTTCTCTCTCACATCAGGGTTTACTTTTAGTTAATTTTAAAATCAAACAAGTAAAGTAGGAAGAAAGAAGAAGAAATACCAAGTAGCACACTGAGAGACACTGATCTACTTTGTGACTGCCCAAGTAACAAAATAAGAAATTGGTAAACTATAGGCTCCTCTACCTGCTTTCTGACACACGCAGAGCATTTTCCACATCTCCTTGGGAAGATCCAGGCTCAGATTCCTGGCTACATTTTCCTGTCCTGGGAAGTTTTAAATGACCACTTCGTGTCCGAATACTAATGAAAGTCATGTTAGAGTCTTAGAGAAAAACACACAACAACAAAATAAATGCAAGTGAACAAATACAGTTTAAGATCTGCAAATAAATTTTCCCCCTTCTATTGAAGCAACTGAGTGCAAGTAAAACAGTATTTCATTGTGGTCCTTGTTTTTGTGGACACAAACACGTAATATCTTTACCAACACTCATAACAATCAAAGTTCTCCAAAAGGTTTATGAAGGCTCAGCACCTTAGAGGAAGGCATGTTTTTATAGACTTTGCAGATGGATATGCTAGGGTTGGAAGCTATGAAAAAGCTTATTAACCCACAGGAATCACAATACTGATGATAATCAAGGTTACTTTTACCTGCAGATGTGCTTGCATGGGCATCTGTTGATCCTTTACTTTTATGAGAGTCAGCCTGTGAAGCAAAAGCAAAGCAAATATTACTCCAAAAAGTTCTGAATTGAAATACCTTTATCTCCCAACTATGGTTGCATCTTTCTAAAGCACTATGTTTTGGGGTTTTTTTGATTTTTTTTATTTTTTTTTTTTTTAACAAGGATGAGTATTTTTCTGCATTTCACTTCTGGCCTCAAAATATAAGACAAACTTTAAAGTTAACTTGTCATTATAAACAACACTACCATTTTTTTCCTAAACATTCCATTTATAACAGGTGTCCACATAATAAAATGCTAGAAGTATTTTTTGTTTGTTCCCCTTTCTGTACAAACTCAAGGGATTACACTACAGTAGCTGACAAAAGGTAACAGGGAAGTTTTTGTTTTATATTTGCATTCTATTTTCATAGCACGCAACAGAAAATGGCAGGCCATTTAAAAAGAGATTTCTTTCCTTAAAAAAGGCAAGAAAAACCAGAACTTAGTGATTCAGCAAATAATGCAGGTTACATACAGAGTCAGCACAAGAAGCTGCTTATGTCAGAGTTCCCGCTCCCTAGCGGTCTTTACCATCCCAGTATTTCCATTTTTTCCAGCAAGTTAGCTTGCCACAGAGAACTGTGGTCTAGCACTTGATATTCTAAAGTGGGCACAAGCTGTGCACATGAAAATAAAGTTATGCACACTGCTCTTTCATAGATTACTTCCAGTAGCTAAAACTAGCAGTAACCAGCATTCAGGTTTTCTGGCACCTTTCCAGCCTCACTTCTAGTACTATCCAAGGCAGCCAGCAAAAAGTGACCATATCTACGTTCTGCTGCTTGAAGCAGTTTCAATAGAGTTTTAAACATATAAGATTTTGTAACTTATGACAAATTATTCTAGCACGAAAACACACAAAACAGGGAGCACTAAGTGAAAGGTGAAAATAAAAGTTGGGGATTATTTTTTCCTGGTTTGGGGGAAGGTTGGGTATTTTATTTTGTTTGGTGGTCCAACAGTTCTCAAAGCATTGCAGAGCTGCTTATAGATAGTCCAGGTGCCAGGAAGAGAGTGTCCCGCAATTCTACCAAGCTATGAGAAGTTGGAGCACTTTGGTATTGACTGTCTTCCTCTTCTGGAAGAAGGCAAGAAATATGGCTTGAGTTCTTAACTCCCAGCAACAAAAATCATAAGAACTACTATCCCTTCTGCTCTCTTCTCCAAGTATATCCATATAGCTCTAGAAACAAAGCATACATTTTAAGATCATTTTGCTGATGGGATCATTATTGGAACTGGAACCTAGAACTCTGACAATGCTCAAGGCACTGTTACAAGTGAAAGACAATGAAGAATCCTGGGGTGTATTAGAAGGGGCGTGGTCAGTAGGTCGAGGGAGGTCCTCCTCCCCCTCTATTCTGCATTGGACAGGCCGCATCTGGAGTATTGCGTCCAGTTCTGGGCCCCTCAGCTCAAGAAGGACAGGGAACTGCTAGAGAGAGTCCAGCGCAGAGCCACGAAGATGATCAAGGGAGTGGAACATCTCCCTTATGAGGAAAGGCTGAGGGAGCTGGGTCTCTTTAGCTTGGAGAAGAGGAGACTGAGGGGTGACCTCATCAATGTTTATAAATATGTTAAGGGTGAGTGTCAGGAGGATGGAGCCAGGCTTTTCTCGGTGTCATTAAGTGATAGGACAAGGGGCAACGGGTCCAAGCTGGAGCACAGGAGGTTCCGGGTTAACGTAAGGAAAAACTTTTTCACTGTGAGGGTGACAGAGCACTGAACAGGCTGCCCAGAGAGGTTGTGGAGTCTCCTTCTCTGGAGACATTCAAAACCCGACTGGACACGTTCCTGAGTGATGTGCTCTAGGTGGCCCTGCCTTGGCAGGGGGGTTGAACTAGATGATCTTTCAAGGTTCCTTCCAACCTCTACAATTCTGTGATTTAAAGACAAAAACACATCACTACTTTGCTGTCAGTTTTGCTTTGGGAAATGCTAATTTTCTCACTGGCAAAAGTGACATTTGACTTACATTTCAAGTCTAAAGTTTAGATATTGATACTCTCAGCTATTAATTTAGTAATTATTTCATATTTTTAATTAAAGCATTGACTTCTGACAGTATGGTCACATCAATACTACAGACAGTCCTGAAGCACACAAACCCATGCCTCCTGTACTTAGAGCTACAGGCTATTCTCAAGCACATTCTATATGGCCTCAGAACACAAATGAGAGAGGAACAGGTTCATAATATTCAAGGACACAAAAATGTTCATGACCGCATCGCTGTATGTAGCCAAAGTCTGGTTGATATTTCCAGTAACTACAAAGAAAGCTGCAGTCCTATATGGACAACATATAACTCTGAATGCAAACTGAATGCTTTCCATTGTGTAGAAATATGATGTGAATGTGCGCTTCTGTAAGCATTCTTCCTCATTCCCTCCACTCTTGATGACTCTACCATTCAACAACCTTTCAGACAGTTTAACCTCAGAGCCTGTTGAGACACTCTCCCTTCTCTAAGCTGCTAGCAAACAGCTCAAATTATAGACCCTGACAGCTATGGCACAGACCCTCTACATTTGTGGGGACACCCCACCCCTAAAAAAAGGTATTTTTAACCCCATCTTAGTCATCAGTGGGAAGAATAATATCTACCCAAAAAGTAACAAAAGCATTTGTCTTTTAAGTGTGGACTTGAGCCAACTGAATTATAATTAAGATGGAAAAAAAGCATTTCTCATACTAAAAGTTTTTTACTAAAAAAACAAAGCAATCGAAAAAAGAAGTATCACTTTCTTGTAAAAGCCATGGCTTCTGTCAAACTGGCTGTCACTTAAACTGAAGAGGTACAGAAAGTACAAGCTCTGTGCAACACAGGACTGTTCTTTGAGAACTTGAAATATAACTATCAAAGTATAACATACAATTGATCAAACACACTAATCTGCTGAAATGCCTAATTTCTTAAGTTCCAAAATGTTTACTGAACATAAAGAATACATAATTAAAGTCAGAAGAATAGGACAAGATACATTATATGAGTACAGAAAACTTGAAAGCTCTCAAACCTTCTTAATCTATGGATAACAGTCTGTGTACGTACACTTGGCTGGGTTTCTAGCTCAGTGTTCTGTCCACTTGCTTCAGATGCTGCTGCAAACTGCCGCAAATTACCCCCTGCTTGGACACTCTTACTTTCTTTCTGCGAGGCCTCTGCTGCTAAGATTTAAAAGAGGAAACAGAAAATCATAGTAACTCTATATAACAATATAATATGATTTCACAGATCTCAGGACAAATAAAATCTTTCTGCTCATTTCCATGGGCAGTGTTTACAGAAATCACTGTTGTATTTGTAGAGTGTTTGTTCAACTTTTACATAAGTGTCAAAACTACAAAACGAAGCATCCGTACCTGCAATTTTGAGCTTTTCCCTTTGCAACACAGACACAATAGATGTTCTCTGGAACCAACATCCTGCTCCCTCCACTTCCCACAAAAGCTTCTGATCCCCAGGGTACTTCTCAAGATAGTGCTTACAAGCTGAACAAACATAAGAAACACTATATATACACACTACATACTCAGCTATACCTCAGTTTTTAAAGTTTATCTGAAATCAAATTAATTTGCAGTCTTCCATCATATACATAAACCACCACAGAAAGAACTGTTCAACAAAACAGTTGAGTCTAAAGAAACATAATATTGCTTTACCTTTCCCATCTTTCTCAATAAATCCATTTTTCAGGTTTAAAGACTTTCCACTATTTTCAAACTGGAAACAAAGATGAATGGGTTTTTCTTCTTCTCTAAGCACCTACCTGAGTTTTACAACTTCAGCGGTCACTGTCCCTGCCAATCACAAGACCCAGCCCAGGATGGAAGGGCTCAGGCAGAGCATACAGTCAATTGATTTTTGTCACCCCATGTTATTATAGGCACTAATGAAAAGCACTCTTTGGGAATGTAAACACATTACCATTGCATGGTTTATCATCCACTCACTCTTCACTTGTGGGCTATTTTCTTCCCTGCTGTCCCTCCACCTCTTTTCTCCCAATACATAAACTGAACATCCACGTGGAGAGGCATACTTTGACATTATTCTGTAGTAGCTGCCAGGAAAACTACTGTTCTTCATCTGATCCACTATTGGTGCATAATCTCAGTGAACAGGATCCCTGTCATATCATCCTCCGACCAGAGAAATGGATTAGTCATTAAGTTTTGCTCAGTACAGTTTGCTGGTTGAAGCCTAACAAACCAGGTCTAGTCAGGTGCAACAGACAGAGGAACTTGAAAAAGCAAAACATTTCCTGTGGCTAAGGCAGACAGATGAAAAAGTTCATAGAAAGAAGCCTGTCATAGAAAGACAAACCTTGCAAAACAAGGCAAAATAAATGCGCTTCTTGTCTGAACACAATCCCAGACAACATCGTTTCCAGAATGTGTCATTTCCTAGCTAGCATAACCCTCCTGGGTTGCTAATGGAAGAGCCATAAACGTTCGCCGTGTACTTTAGTACTGTGCCTTTGTATATCCAAGTTAAAATATAGCCCAGCATGTGTATTTGACAAGTTCTGAGAAAGCATAGATTAAATGACCTTCTGAGTCTTAGGATTGAACAAGAAAAAAAAAAAAAAATCGCAAAGAAGATACAGATTAGATCACACAGAGAAACACCTCAGCTCATTCTGGAGGCTTGGGGTGGGATACAGTGGTAAGCTTCACAGCAGCAGAGAGCCAATAGAGATCCAATAATCAAATCTCATGTAGAGGATTAAAAATCTAATCAGGAACTACTTCACAATCTTAAATCAGGATTTTTAACCTTCACTGAAAAGCAGAACATTTAATACAAAAATTGAGGATGCAGCCACAAACACGGAGCTTGAATGACAGCACTCATTTGGACATATAAGAAAAGCACAAAGAACAACAGAAGAATAAATTAAAAGAGCTTGCCTATGCATGTGAAGGATGACAGTGGGTATCGCAGACCAAGAGATTCTTCGGCAAAGGAATCCACAAAGTCTTCCAGTATCATTAGCCCAGAGTCTTTCCCACGATGTTTCTTTCTTACGAAGATTGTGTCTAGCACTGACAACGTATAATTCATATTACGGAGAGAGCTACAAACACTTCCTGAAATAACAGGAGGGGGAAAATATCCTTCAGTACTACAGCATTGACATGCTGTGGCATGGATTTTAGCATACTCAAATAAAAACCTTTATAACTTATAAAAACTATACCAAACTACATAATTTTCAGTCATATAAAATCACATTAAAAATTCTAAAAATAATCTGTAACATTCATTAAAATTAAATAATTGCTATTAGCCATTTATTGGTTCTTTGGGCAAGCTTCATAATGTTGCCAAAAAATATCAATAGATTAATATGCCTGTAATACCAGAAAAGAATACCAGAGAGAAGGAAAGCTCACTTTGAAATCTCACTATACAATTTCATAGGAAAACTATACTAAAAAAATGAAGCTGAAAGAGAGAGGAGGGAAAAGGAGACAATAAAATTCTTGAATTGCACATCACTCCTCAGGACAAATATGAAGACTATAATTCAGCTCTTGTTTAAAGACTGAAACAGTAATTCTGATTTTTTAAATGAAACCACAAAAAAATCCTAGGACACTTAACATTGAAATTGTCCCTTAAACACATTATCCATAATTAAACAAAGATGAAACAGACTGTCACAACACATAGGTACTTCAGTATCAAGGGATTCAAAAGGTAGCTTGGACTCTGTGACAAAGGATGCCATATAATGGCATTAAGATAGCCCATCAACTCTCCAATCCATTTTCAGGCCCTTGTTTTGTAAGTCAGTGAGAACTATGCCAAAAATTACCCTTTCCTCTAACAAGGCCAAAGAGAAGCATACAGTTGTCTTACGTAGTTAGTCTTTGCAACCTTGTACTTTTGAGACCAGTGAACATATTTATCTTAATTTTTCAAGCAAGGAAAACATGGGCAGAGAGGTCACGTTACTTGGGTACCCTTTGGAATACCAGTCAAGGTCTACTACTCTTTCTTAACTATTTGTTTTCAGAGCTATCTTTTTCCACATAGGCTTCTTGTTTGGAGAATACAGCACACAATCAAACATGGGTGAAATATGCATAATGACAAGAAATATTAGCCTTCAGTGTTTGCCAACTCAGGACAGGGAAATGAGAGTGCATTGTGAGAAATACAACAAGTAAGCATGAGTATATGGCACTGAAGTTTTACTGTGAAGAAGCATCCCCTTTCTAGACTAAAGGAGATCACTACTCTAATTTATGAGGCCACAAAAAACCCACTGCAATGTAAATACTACTTTGTCACCACACTACAGCAATTTTGACATTATAAATAACACTGAGACTTACACAAATTATGCTATGCAAAATTTCTTTAAAAAACCACCAGCCCCAAAAGGTAACAATCAGAACAAATTAGCTAGTTGTTTTCTTATCTTGATGGCCAGACCAGAATAGGTCAGTGACACAAAATTTGCACACTGTTAGAAAAAAAGTAAAAGGCATGTATGCGTGTTACATGGGGAAAGTCTCCAAGGAACCTCCATTACATTAATCCTGAATTAGTTAACCCTCTCTTGAAGTTAAACAAAAATACCTGTTTCTCCTTGATTCAAATACTGATATTCTAAAAAGTGCTATCAATGCGCAAAAAGCCTACCCAAACATGGAATTTTATTCAGCAAAAAGTGAAAAGTGCAATAAATTCCGAAATAAATAGTTTAGGAAAAAGAAAAACCCAGAGTCTGTACATTAATAGCATAAATCTGCCAGCTCAATTGTAATCTCCAAGGGAAGGCTGTGTGGAAGGAAAGTGAATCTTTTTATTATCACCAGGTATAGCTGAATCTTATGCCTGTGAGCAAAGTTTCTATACTGTTATGCTATGAAATGTTTAATGATAACGTCATCTGATTCTACAATCACTTCAGATTAACAGGATCTCCACATTCTGGAGCTATACAAAAACCGACAGAAAACCTAATCAAGCAAACCACCCCCAAACCCGAAAAATCAAGCACAGTTCAATTAAACCATAAACAATTGCTCTACAGAAAGAAAAAACCCCGTTGGGTATACCTCATTTCTACAATTTAAAACGTATTTTTTAGAATATGAAGAAGTCTAGAAGTTTTAGATTGCTAAAGCACGTAAGCATTTAAACCTCAAATTCTAATAGCAATCTGACCACTTACAAGTTCAGGACAACATCAATTCATTAGGCCTGCAAGCTTTACAAAGTCTACTAAACTCAATATTCTCCAAATAAGCTCCCTAACCCCTCCATACTAGAATCATAGAATAGTTTGGGCTAGAAGGGACCAGAAGGACCAGGTAGTTCCAACCCCTCTGCCATGGGCAGGGAGATCCTACACTACACCAGGTTGCCTGAAGTCCCATCCAACCTGGCCTTGAACACTGCCAGGGAGGGGGCCTCCACAGCTTCTCTGGGCAACCTGTTCTGGTGCTTCACCACCCTCACAGTAAATAATTTCTGTCTGATGTCCAGTCTAAATCTCCCCTCTTTTAGTTTAAGTCCATCACCCCTTGTCCTGTCACTACACTCCCTGATGAACAGCCCCTCTCCAGCTTCCCTGTAGACCCCTTTAGGTACTGGAAGACTGCAATTAGGTCTCCATGGAGCCTTCTCTTCTCCAGACTGAACAAGCCCAACTCCCTCAGCCTGTCCTCATAGGAGAGGTGCTCCAACCCCCTAATCAACTTTGTGGCCCTCCTCTGGACTTGCTCCAGCAGCTCCATGTCTTTACTGTACCAGGACGCAGTACTTTGCTGGACGCAGTACTCCAGGTGGGGTCTCACAAGAGCAGAGTAGACGGGGAAAAACCCTTCCCTCAACCTGCTGGCCACACTACTTTTGATGCAGTCCAGGACATGCTTAGCTTTCTGGGCTGCCAGCACACACAAGCGTTTTACCTTTTGGTTTAACAGAATAGAACCCAATAGCCTCTCCTTTTTTCCACATGATCTTAGCGTAGGTATTGCTACCATGACAGAGAAAGGGGATCTCATTTTTTTCCATTTCTTGCGTCCGATAGATAATTCGATTCAGAACATAAAGAACAATCCTCTCTCCAAGAGACTTCACCTAAGGAAAGACAGAACATTTTTAGAAGAGTGGTCAGATTAGTTAATACTCACATATCAGGACCTTATTTTTCAAGGTTGCCAGTTAACACAGCTGCAGATGGAAGTAAAGAGAAACTAAGTGCTGAAGCAGGATGAAGCTCTGGGGTTGGTTTGAGGCCAAGGAGATGCTCAGAAGCCATAGCAATAGGTTAAGTATAAAGCACTGCCATGGACAAAAGGTATTTCACTACTTCACTGTCATTCTTACTTCAATGGGTAAAGGCTGAGAGCAGTCTGAGAGTAGTCTGAGATTGGGGTTGTGGGGGCAATTTTTTTTAAGTCAAAATATTTTTGGATTTAAGAAACATTCAAACACAACAGCAGTATGCCAGCCTCAGAATTCCCAGGCTTGTAGATAACTAGAATCCTACAAAAGAAAAATTATGAGCGTCGCTAAGTAGCAAGACTTGGCACACTCAGTCACTGCTGAGTGGCAGACAACAGAACATGATGCAATGGGAGAACTAGTCGCAAGTTTCTGTGGCATGAAATAAAGAACTAAATATCCTTTTCTCTGTCCTGCAAGGTTCCTTTTACATATGCAATTTAAATTCACCACTATCTTACCCACAGTGAAGGAAGAACACCCAGAGCTTCAGCTATCCTACCTGTAAAAGATTCAGCTTTCCTGATTTAATCACCACCCTACCATTAAGAAGGATATGGAAAAGAAGGCTACACACCAAATTCGCTAGAGTAATTAAAAAAAAAAGGAGTGCCCAGATTCTATGAGCTGATAGAAGTTACACTCCTGGAAAAAATTCCAGTTTTGGAAAAAGGCACAAAACTCCATGCTACATAGGTGTCAGTAATAGTAACAAAGGTCAATGACAAGCAATAAAGCAGATCAAGTAAGTCACAATAAAAGCAACTTACTTTCCCAAACCTCACGTACTGCTGCTGCAAACCACCAGCTCCAACTCACCTCACCAACAGGTTACTGACAGTATTTTTAGCATACTAGTCTCCTGACAAAACCAACAGGTACTGCTATGGTACAACGCACCACTCTACCACAGCACCTCAATAAACCAGACATACAGTGTTCTAAATAGTAAAGAAAAAGCTTTTAACATCATTAACATCTAAATAGCTTGCATATGAAGCTATTGCATGAGAGTCATTCTTACTCTAGAGGCTATCTTCACAACCAAATTTCCTTCCCCCTGGTACCTATTCCTCTATTCCCATTGACCTTGCTTTTGACACAAGACAGCCAACTCATTTCTGAATGAAATGAAAACGTGTAACATCTCACAAGCTAGCTATTTGCCATTACCTTGAAGGATAAGAATAATTGCTAGGTGAATGCTAGAGTGCTTTACCTGATGAAGCCCCTGTCTAGCAGGAACAGATGTTCTCAAAATGTCATCAATTGACCACCAACGGTCAGCAAGATACAGGGCTACAGCTTGGAAGAAACAAGGGGAAACGAAGTTAGTGATTCTTACCATTCCAAAAGAAATGTATTCATTAAAGCTGCTAAACGATTAGGAATAACACTGTAGTAACCAAGTTAAGCATCTTCTAGTTGGCACTATAATAATGCAGCTTTTACTAAGCTAGCATAACAAATGTGGTGCTGCACACCATCCCATATGCAATGTTCCCTAGTCCAAAACTTGTTTGAAATCTGAAAACAATAAAACCAAATGCAAATTTTGTGTAGTATGACATATAGAAACTGTTTTTTCAGACATAAGCACTATCGTTCATTACTGTGCCCTAGCACCTCCTTCCACTAAAAACTGGGCCTGCCAAAAGGAGTCTCACTCATACGTGTATTTTAGTTTTGGGTTGCTAATGGATAGTAATATTGAAACTGCAAGTTTTAGAGTCAGATATAAAAAGACTGATGGCCATGTGATTAGCAATCAGGAAGTGTTTGATCAATGGGCATTTGTGGCAAACTTGGCAATCAAATATGGCATTAAATGGAAAGAGAAGGAAACATAGAAGACTGGAAGGAAAGGGAGAAAAAAACCAAAACCAGTGAAATATCACCTTAGCCAGAGCTATTTTAGGGCCTAAAGCTAAAGACAAATTTATACTTGATGCTGATCAATCACTGCTTAAAGAGCATCTAAATTCATAGCCAAATTAATAGATTATATGAATATTCAAGAAATTCCTTTTGGAGAGGTGAGGTGTACATAAAGAAATCGAGATATACATGTTGAACTTGTATTCAGATGAGCACCATGTTATTTTGCTACGTATGTCGAAGTGTTCAAGGCCAGGCTGGATGGGGCTTTGGGCAACATGGTCTAGCGTAGGGTGTCCCTGCCCATGGCAGGGGGGTTGGAACTAGATGATCTTTGAGGTCCCTTCCAACCCAAACCGTTCTATGACGACATCTTCTGAATTCAATGGGCCAATTCTACTCTGATTAGCATGCAAAGTTCTATCACTTGTGTATATGAATCCACAACAAAAATAGTATGGGAACACCACTACAGTGAACAACAAATGCAAAAGTGGTAAAGTTATGAGCTACACTAGCATGGAATGCGGACAAGTCTGGTTACATGTATTTATCACAGAAAAAGAAACAGCAACACAAAGATTAAAATCTTAATATGAAACCTGTGAGTGAGTCCCTTGGTGCAAACAAAGCAAGAACTTTGTGTGTCTGTTCTTCACCATAAAGAGGAACGAAGCCCACAGATGACAAGCTAATAGGAATCTGAAACAAGAGTGTACAATACTTCAATAGACTCTTGCTAAAACAATGTTAGTAAAATATACAGTGAACATTTAGTAGGGTAAGCAAGACACATGTTGAAAACTGAGTGCTTAACTGTAAAGGACAAACATCGGACACCAGCCCTTACTTCAGAAGTTTCTTCCTAAAGACAGGCTATATCATAAAGAGCTCTTACTCTCAAGCTCTGGCAGATTTAGCTACAGTACTTTATAGTGTTACAGCTCTTTGCTGTCAGCAGTCTGCATTTCTGTGCACAACTGAAGTAAAGTGTGCAAAGAGCCAGGAGTATGTTCATTTCAACTGTCCCACGTACGCAAGCTGTGAAAGCCAACAGAAGAATGAGGCAGGCAGTCAAGAACAGAAACAAACCGGCACAGCAAAACTACTGTTAGTTTAACATGAGACTTAAGGTGGGAAAGCTGGAATCAAAAGGGTTTTCTTCCCTTAAATTGCACATGTTTTAGAAATTCCAAAGTTGTCTGCTTGATTTCCCCTCAGGAACAACATGAGAAGGGTCAAATCAATACACCTTTCAGGAGTTGAGTACCTTTGTGGAAATGTATTTTGATATTTAAATTCACAAGTTTTCAATATTTAATTAGTGCAAAAAAAAAAAGACATCAATGGTGTGGTAAGTAGACTTGCTTACCCAATTTAAGAAGATTATGATTGCTACGCAACAAACGAGGGTTAGTACAAACAAATATGTAGGCATACAGCATCTGCAGAAATGCAGAGAAGTACTCAAGACACTGACTCTGCCATGAAATCTGCAGTGCTGACCCACAGAGAATCCTCTCGGCTCACTTATTTTTCATTAAATCATACACCATTGCTTTTATTCATGCTAGTTCTAACAGAAATGTTCATCTGAACAGAATCAACACTGACCAACTTACCACACACGGGTCAAGTGTTTAAAACCAGTCTCTACTAGAGCTCCCAACAACAGTAGGGAATATTTCAGATAAAAGGAAAGAATCATCTCTGAAATTAGTGAAACTTGCTGATCAAGAATCGAACCCGACGGTGAATTGTATCTGGGTCCCTCATAGTTTAAGAGCCAGTTAGCTTCAGTAAATCATGAACCCCTGAGTTACTATGATAGATTTTTGTGACTGTATGAGTTAGTGCTTTTCAGGAAAGTGTAACTCAGTTAAATTTTAAGCCTTTTAAAGAATCAGTTAATGCATACAGATCCATTGCCTAGAAGCAGCAAATAGTCACTGATGCCCAGATTTAAACACAATTACAAAATGAAAAGAAAGCAGCACTTGACAGACAAACAGGAATTTGTAAAATACAAAAACCTTTGCTAAAATAATTATGTAATTTAATAGTTATGGACTGGATAGTCTAAGTCTTTTAAATCTACAAGTATATCAAGAAAACGGAGACTGAGGTATTTGCTGGTTCTTACTTTGGTGTGATCTGGCAGAGAAAAGAATTCAGGATGGTTTGGATCCCCATATCGAAGGCAAGACATGTAGTCCTCTCCTGAGCTCTCCAAGTCCGCATGACTGCAGCTGTCCAACATATCCACAGGGAAGGACATCCTCTTGAGAAATAAGCAACATTATTACCGTAGTTAGTTTGAGAGATACAATGCAGTGTTTATCACATATTCCTCCGAAACACTAACTAAGACTGTTGAACACTCCCCCTCTGCTTCTCTCTGGAGCCCTCTACATCCAAGCCAGAAAGGAGAAATGCTCCAGACATTTAATTAGGAAGGTGCCTATTAACACCTAGTCTGTAAAACAATACATGAACTCAATCTGTGTTTCTATGCAGAAACGCATGGCTTTAGCCATAGACCCCTCTAGACCAAAACGTGGCAGATTTCCAACACGTTTGCAGCACATGTACTATAGGCCACATGCTGCCTTGAGGTGGCAGGCTGTCACCTCCCTCCCAGCTGATGTTTTTGAGTCCAGATTAAGCACTAAGTGGTCAATCAAAGAAGAAGTAAACAGCCCAAAAGATAACAAGAGAAGTTAGTTTATTTTGGAAACTCTGCGTGTCAGAAACCAAAGCACTGCTCAGAACTACTCACAACTGGCCAGTTAGCGCACCTACCAGCTGATTGTTTCAAAAAAGCATTTCAACTGTGAACAGAAGATGCTACACGCTCATTAAAAACACAAGCCCACAATAGACTAAAGACAGTTTAAGGAGGTGTCAAGATAAAACTAAAGCACTGAAGACCAACCACAGCAGCACTAGCTCCTTGAAAGCTCTTAAGATTCAAATTTTCCTTGTCAAAGTGGTATTAAGATGAACGAGAGCTCCAGAATCCACTGAGTGCTCTTCAGGTAAGGCTCTTCCAGGTCTATAAAACTACACACAGAAACAGACCCCTCAACTTCTTTCAAGCTACAACCCAAGCTTTCACAAGCATGAGCTGCCACAAGGTCATGAGAATCTGCTCTGGAGGAACACAGGCATCGATCTGTCTCACTTAGTTCGCAAGCACTTATCACCCAACTCTCAAAGCCACAAAGCTTTTTATATGGGATTTATGATTCTTAGTCTCCACTATGGAGTCTTTTTTGAATTTTTTTTTCAATTTTAGTCTCCAGTGATTTCCCCCCCCCCCTTTATCTCCAGTCCCCTCTCTCTCTAATCCACCATTCAGTGCTCTACTGACACAAGTAAATCAAACGCAAAAGAAATTTTTATTTTGACTTACCCAGTACCAATTAGAAAGTCTGCATTTTAAAAGCTTTTTAACAGCAATAATACACGACTATTAAGTTGTGTGAATAGATGAGGCTGCTCCTTCTACAAGAAGAGATTCCCTGCCCCCCCCCCTCGCCCCTTAAAACTGAAAAACAAGCTTGGACATGACTTCACTGGCATTTACAACTGCTAGCTTTAATGCTTTTGCTGATGAAAACACTAAAGCTTTCCATGAAGGCTATTGTTTAGATATACACACACATTCTCAACAGCAATTTCCTGTCAAATTCAGCTCATTCCTTCCCCTTATCTGCTACTGGATGTTCTCTAGCCTTGTTTTCCAGTCTCTCCTGCTATTGCTCACTGCCCCTTTCAGGTGCTTAGCTGCAGCTTTTAATTTTCCATCTGTTTCTTCCCACCATCCAGGTGTGACCCTTGTTAACAAGGCAGAAGCAGGCAAGGGACAACTGACACCAGCCAACTCAATTTGCTCCTGCTGTTCACAAGCAAAGGGACTTGAGGTGGGGGTGCCTTTGATTGCAGCAGCAATGCCATGCAGCCAGAGAAGCAATTCATCCACTGCTGGTCTCACTTTTAGCAGATGTGGTTTACCCACCCATATTACAGTTCTGAAATACACCAGCAATTGTAGTACACGTAAATGGACTAGCTTGATACAGGTATGTTGCAAGAGGAACAAGAAAAGAGGTGCAGTGTGAGATGACGTCACTGCTGCTACAACAGTACAAGGTTTTAGCATCCAGTTAGCTGCAACAGGCCAAGTAAATTTTGCTCTACGGAAATACAGACATATGAAAACCACAAAATTTAATCTTCTGTACGCTGGAAGAAAGGGGAAATCCCACTCCACTATTAAAGAAATACCTAAGTGCTTGGATAACTCAGAGTAATAGACAAATTGAACTGAGCTTTTGTTATTACATGACAAAGAGACAAGCAAGCTACAAGCTGTAACTAAAAGCCTCTAGGTAATAGTTCCCGACGTTCTTTTATTATTTTCTTTTTCAACAAAATAATGCAGAACCAAAGCAGAAAACATGCAATAAGAAATTCCGTAGATGATCCGAGTTCCAACCTGTGCACCACTATGAAAATAAAAGCAACCACTATATCTTTACTTATAAGCAAAAAAAGACAAAACATCTTTGCTGCTAATTAATAAATTAATTGAATTACCCTCAAAAACAAAGACCTCCTTTCTGTTTACCTGTTTGGGCTACTTAACACTTTTATATAGCATACTTTGCTTTTATCTACTCCCAACTCACATCAGTCACTTTTGACTTGTCATCTTGTATCACTTCAAGAATGGATTCTGTAGAAAAAAACCAATACAGAACAATCATGAACCAATGAAAACCTACTCAGCATCCCTGCAAAATAGCATCTATCACCAGTACCATGCAGCAGATTTGAGAGCTTGTCACCTTCATCTAACACTAATTCGTCCCAGTGTTGATGAGATCAGAATTATTTCACAACATGTAAGTTCACCAGATCCCTGAAGAAATCAGCAACTATACACAGAAGCTAAAGTACATTAAAAGCATTGAACAAGTGATAAAAAGGAGAATGTCCCATGCCAATCTACAGCAGAGCATAAGGAAGTAGGTCAGTCTGAATTGCAAGCATCTTCATTTTGAAATACAGAATAACCCAGAGACAAACCATATGGCTTCCAACAGTAATAAATTAATACATTTCCCCCACAGAAACACAATTGGTCTGTCAGCGTCTTTAACATAAAGTACAAATACAGTAGGCTCCACATATAGCCAGTCTCAAGAAAAAAATTACACATTTTTCCCTGTACAGGCTTCAAGAACGGCATAGGTCTCCATCATGCAGCCACTCATGCCCCTTTTTGTTGTTCTAAGCCTCCATTTGTCACACAATTGTAAAACTGTCAGGTCAAATCCTTGTCACACATTGCACGACTGTGCTCTGCTCATGGGGTACCACTCCAATTGGTTAGCAAACAGTCAGGCTGACCTAGCACATGTGATGTAGCTTTAAGCAACCAAACTCATCACGACCATTTGTACAAAAGGCATATTAGAAGTGAGTGTTTGGAGGGCGGGGAATAAAACTAATTTTATTTTTTAAATGAGACAAATTTTCTTTCACTTGAAATATGACAAGGATAATAAGTCTTACACTCTCCACACCCATATAGTTTCACATTATAGTATTAAAGACTGTATGTAATGAACTCACATGAGCAATATTTGCTTTAATGTGGAATTGCATCACTTTCTCCTTGTCAACATTATGCAAGCTACTACACGAGAAATCGCACGTCCTTTTTTAGGAACAGCTGCAGCACCAGAGGGTAACAGAGATCAATTCAAGAAACGCCAACAAAAAGCACAGTTAACAGCACGAGTACACATTCCTGTACAACTGAGGCAGTTCCTTATTCACAAAATCTTTATTACTATAAGCATTAAGGCTAAAAAAAGTAGTCTAAGTGGGCATATTGTTTTAATTTTAAATTAGAGCTGGGATCCCTAGCTCATCTTAGAAGTGCATAGTACATGCAGCTTCCAGCTCACACATGGATTTCAGCAGGTATCTGTTCTGTTCATCCCCTTGCAGGCCCTCAATACTGAGTGCCACAAAATAGCAGAAAAATAAGAAGCCAAAAAGCTGTATTGTTTCTTACAGCAGGTCAGAGAGCTTAAATACAGCTTAAAAGTGGGTTTGGGTGCTTTTACCTTAAGGGGAACCAAAGTTTAAGCGATTAGGCCACCAGCCAAGGTTTTAGAGAAATCATGATGAATTTCCAGTTCTAGCGCAGACCTCATGTGAGCAGACATGTTAGTTACTTCATCTGCCTGAACTCCTCATCTACAAAATGCAAATAATCATTACCTCAAGAGAGGCCAGTATCAGAAATACTTTACCAAGACCATGAGATACTTGAACACATATTGTATCAAAAATTGACAAGTATTGTGCTGTGCAAGTAACTGTCTATTTCCAAGTTAACTGCACAGCTCATTTTCCTTTAAAAAAGAAAAATCACAACAAACCAAGAACTTTTCAACGTAAGTTAACTGGGACAGATAAACATGCCCGGTATAACAATACGCACAAAACTAAATCAACAGCTAAATATCCAGTGAATAATCTTCAGATTTCAGTTTGTGCTTAACAATACAGAATTATAATTTAATTAGGATGTGATTATTTCATTAACATTTGAAGATTAGAGAACAGACACTGGGGTGCTCAAACTATAACCTGCAGAATCTTTCTGCTACTCCAGGGCAACTAATCCAGTCCCAGCCCGCTGGACACACATCAGGTCCAGACTTGTGATGAAGTACTGGCCTACTTCGACCAAAGAGTACACCGCACTAGTGCCTGCCTTAAGCTTTCATCTATTTAAACAAGTGCTGAAGTACTGGATCACAGAACTCCAAGGGCTGCCATACTTTTCTTATGAATCACGATGCACCTTGAACCGAGATATATCTTAAAAATATAATCCTAATGTGATCTCCCAGACTAGCAATAAGCTACACCTGGGGCAGCATCATGAGAAGAAACATAAATAACAAAGTAAATATATAACTCGTATATACACTAGCTGATGACGTTCCACAGAAAACCAAGTCAGGACTGCAGAAGTCCCAAGCCATACTCCAGATCAAGATCTGATGATGCCCCAAACCAGCAATCGTCACCTTAATCAGAGCAGCAGAAACATAATTTCCATCTTTCTATGTTAGTTTGCCACTTTGCAATGTCCAATTGCTGATTTGGTGAAAGCTGTGAAGCTACATAAAAGTTGGAAGAAAAAAAATTTTTTAGGTAGTATTTTTAGTCTTCTAGCTCCAACTGAAAAAGAAAAAAGCATCACATCTAAGTTCTACTAATACTAATTCTGTAACAGAAAAATTACATAAGCGTTTCTTCGCTTAGACTACCAGTTGTCATACACACAATACACTTTCATTGCTTTTGTTTCTTCTTTATTCAACACCAAATACTTCAAGTCAGAAGGGGTTGTTTTTAAACATTTTTTCTTGTTTCTGCCCAAGACATTCTGAAGCATTTAAGTAAGAAGGCTGTTCATCCTTTTCTAGTACAAAAATAATTACATTTTAAACTGATACTAAGGGAATTAATCATATAAATATGTAGAGAGAACCCATCTGGTTTATTATGAGTCTTGTAGTTTGATATACATCAAGAAAACCTGTCCCATAATTAATAATTTAGACCACTACTGTAACAAAACTTTTATGTTTTATAAATATCCCCATCTCTTAAAACTCCTCACTTGTAACGTAATGTATGTTGACTGTGATGACGACATTTTAAAACAACTTCTGTTTCCTAAACACTAAAGTATGTATTAGGATTTCCTGAAAACCATATAGGCTTGAAGAAGCAACAGTAATACACTATTACTATTAATATATATTACTATATATTATATTATTATTACTACTATTATTATCAGCCACATTGAACAGACACTTCAAACCCTCCTCACTCAAATAACTACATATTTAAACGTACGTTTTCTTGGGTTTTAACTAAAAAAAGTTGGGTTTCTATATTGTGAAGTGCTCTTCAAACCATTATCTGCACCATGGAAATAAGTCACATAAATACAATTTCCTGCAGTGTGGCTTTTGCTCACATTTTTTAGAGAATATAGACTTGTCAACCTTAAATACAAATTCTTGCCAACTTAGATAAATTTTCTCTGATTCAGGGTTTGTTTTTTTCTAAATTTTTTTTTTAAAGGAACATAACCCAAAGTAACATCTAGTTGTACCCTGTAAAATCCCAAAATAGAAAGTTCTTAAGGCAACACAGGACAGTAGTCTAGAAATTGTTGTCAACATCCAACAAGAGCTCTGGATTAATATGCCAACCACATTATCCGTAATCTGCTTGAAGCAGCTTATGCAGCTCTGGTTTTCTACCAGAGACACAAATCAAAGCTGTTGATCTGAATGCAAATAAACGAGCAAAAAGAATCAATCTTTTCCATTCATTAATTAGTTACCACAATTTAACTTTAATTTTCTTGTATAATACAGAATTATGAAATCTATATAAAGGATTCAACTCCTTAGTCCTGGTATAAAATACAATTGCAGTGGAGATCAGCAAAAATTACAGTGGAAAGGCCTATCTGACTGGGTTCAAACAGTTTCTTATCAAATGAAACACAAACAAGGAAGGAAAGAGTCCTCCACACTAAAAAGGAAACAGTATTTGCATGTTATTTCTTATCGCATTATCTGCATGGAATTAAAAAATAATTAAAGTTTGAAAAATGTATATTAACCTCATTACAACAAAACACAGTCTTAACATATCTAAAAATTCATTCTATAATTCAGTATACCCAGGTTGTTTTAACATGTAATAAAAAATAACATTTGGTACTTCTAAAAGACTAAACTGCAACCAAAATCTACTAACGTAAGACTAAATACTGTTCAAGTATAAGCAACAACATTATAGGGTACTTTTAAAAAACTGGTGGTTAGATTTGCAGAAAACATGAACTCAGGTAACAGCTACAAAATTACATGGCTTTAATGAAAACAGGACAGAAAACTTACCAGTTATCATAACAAAGGTGACATAGCAGTATTAGGAGAATATATTACACAACTTCACTCTCAAACCCATCTTAGGTGGGTAAGGCTCTTAAGTACATGCCTAATTAAGCACCTGTGTAACACCACTGGCATTTTGCTCAAGTGATTAAAATTAGGAATTTGATCAGTAACCTATTTAATCAAAGACAAACTACTGAGCTGTTAGTTACATTTTTCTACAAAGTCTAAGATTTCAATCTGAAGTTTAAATTTTTTCTTTAAGAAAACTTTCATGACTTCCCTTTCAGCTTCTCATTTGATGTGAATTCATCCATANCATGCCTAATTAAGCACCTGTGTAACACCACTGGCATTTTGCTCAAGTGATTAAAATTAGGAATTTGATCAGTAACCTATTTAATCAAAGACAAACTACTGAGCTGTTAGTTACATTTTTCTACAAAGTCTAAGATTTCAATCTGAAGTTTAAATTTTTCCTTTAAGAAAACTTTCATGACTTCCCTTTCAGCTTCTCATTTGATGTGAATTCATCCATACACAAAATAGAATAGAATAGAATCATTAAGGTTGGAAGTGACCTCAAGGATCATCTAGTCCAACCATCCCCCCACCACCTATTACCCACTAGACCACGTCCCTAAGTACCATATCTAACCTTTCCTTAAACCCCCCCAGGGACGGTGACTCCACCACCTCCCTGGGCAACCCGTTCCAATGCCCGATCACCCTTTCAGAGAAGAATTTTCTCCTCATCTCCAACCTGAACCTTCCCTGGCGCAACTTGCAGCCATTTCCCCTTGTCCTGTCACTAGTTATCTGCGAGAAGAGGCCAACCCCCAGCTCACCACAACTCCCTTTCAGGTAGTTGTAGAGGGCAATAAGGTCTGCCCTGAGCCTCCTCTTCTCCAGACTAAACAAGCCCAGTTCCTTCAGCCGCTCCTCAT
>VWZZ01006417.1:0-21178 GCA_013399095.1 Psophia crepitans | reverse complement strand
CCCATGGACTTGTGGCAGTCCAGGTGAAGCAGGAGATCTCTAACTGTTTCGACCTGAATCGTGGGGGGTTTGTTCTGCTCTCTGGCCCAGACGTCCAGGTCCAGAGGCTCAGATTGGAGGGAGCCTTAACAAATTGTCTGGCCCATCTTGCAGTGAGGCAAGACCAAAACTGGGAAATGTTTGACTAAGCTGATTTTTCTTAAATCTCCCGTGAGGAAGATGCCTATAGCCTGCCTACGTGGACTTCAAGATTAAAGTCTTTTCCAGTGAAGAAGGAATGAAAGAAAAGGTGGCAAGTTCTCCTTGTGTCATGGTTGTGAATATCGTATGCTAAATGACAAGCACGCTATGTAGCATGCTAAATACAAGCGCTCTATGTAGTTAGAAGATGCACACCTGACCATGCATTTGGCACAGCTTCTGTGAATTATGCTCCAAACGTATGTGCCAGTAACATGATGTACTTAGGGACACAGAATCGTAGAACAGTTCGGGTTGGACAAGATCTCAAAGACCATCTAGTTCCAACCCCCCCGCCATGGGCAGGGACACCCTCCACTAGACCAGGTTGCCCAAAGCCCCATCCAACCTGGCCTTGAACACTGCCAGGGATGGGGCCTCCACACCTTCTCTGGGCAACCTGTTCCAGTGCCTCACCACCCTCACCATGAAAAATTTCATTGAAATATTTTTGCTAGCAGATTTTACACCTATTGATTCTGGAACTTACCACTAGAGAAAATCAAGAATGTAACAGACAAAATATTGGGGTTTACCAGTGGGACGCATGGGTTTGACAAGTAAAGAACTAATAGCAGTCACTGACCATCTTGCTGTATTTTTTTCCTTCCACTCTTAGAAAAGGACAATCTTAGGGGTGTTATTTATTTAGGTGTGAAGAAAGGTGTAAAAAAGGAAATGTGCATCTTGCAGTTCCTTTTACTGACAGGTTCTTTTTGAGAACATTATGGAGCTATGCCAGGCATATCGATTCTCCGGCTTTCTAGTCTTTAACCTCTCCCACCACCCTCCACAGCATGGGCAAATAGTCTTGGCATCCTTTGTAGAGCCGTGTTCGCTCCAGTGAAAGTGATGTCATCTTGTCATCTCTATTGGTATTTGGTCCATCTATGTAACTTAGTAGCAAAAGTCTGTGTGTTCCCCTGTGGTGGGTTGACCTTGGCTGCCTCCATGTGCCCACCAAGCCGCTCTATCACTCCCCTTCCTGAAGTGCACAGGGGAGAGGAAGGATGGCAAAAAGGCTTGTGAGTTAAGATAAGGACAGGTAGGGATCATTCACCAGTTACTTTCATGGGAAGAACAGACTTGACTCAGGGAAGTTAATTTAATTTATTACCAATCAAATCAGAGTAGTATGGTGAGAAATAAGAACAAACCTTAAAACCTCTATCCCTCCCTCCTTTCTAGGCTCAAATTCACTCCTGATTTTCTCTACCTGCTCCCCCGAGTGGTGCTGGGGAACAGCAAATGGGGGTTGTGGTCAGTTCATCACATGTTGTCTCTGCTGCTCCTTCCTCCTTGGGGCTTGGGTGTGCGGGGGGATGTGACACATGACACACTCCTCACACTCTTCCCCTGCTCCAGTGTGGGGTCCCTCCCATGGGAGACAGTCCTCCAGAAACTTCTCCAGCTTGGGTCCCTCCCACAGGCTGCAGTTCTTCACAAACTACTCCAGCATGCTCCAACCTAGGGTTCTCCATGGGCTGCAGGGTGGATATATGTTCTATTGTGGACCTCCATGGGCTGCATAGGACAGCCTTCAGGTCTTCAGCACAGGTTGTAGGGTGTCCCTGCCCGTGGCAGGGGGATTGGAACTGGATGATCTTTAATGTCACTTCCAACCCAAACATTTCTATCATTCTATGAAACATTATTATATTAAATTAAACATTAATGTTTGTTGTTATTATTGTTATTGATATTATTATTGTTGACTTCCTTTGTTACCCTCTTAAACTGTCTTTATCTCTACCCACAAAGGTTTTTTTTCCATTCTCCCCCACATCCCCTTGAGAGGAGGAAGTGAGTGACTGCATTACTTAGTTACTGGATGAGGTTAAACCACAACAGAAAGTGAGACTAAAATCTGGATAATTCCTCCTTCCATTGTTTTGAGGAGTCCTATCATATATATGGAGATCTTCTGACCTCATGCAAGTGGAACTGCATTGTAAACCACCAACAGAAGACCCCCTCTTGCACCACATTGATATTACAGTCAGATGTGTGATTGGCACTGTGCATACAATGTGCAGGTCTTAAACCACGTCAGCTCTGCCGTTCATAGCAAAAGGGCATTAGTAATGTGGAGACCTGTAAGTGTGTTTGAAGAAGATGCCACGTGGCACTGCAGATGTAGAAAGTTCTCTAGGAGGCCTCTACCATCACAGAGCAACCCAAGAGAAGACACTTCACAAAGGCTGAAAATCAGCTTCACCATTCTAAGACTGCCCAAATTTGCTTGCTCAAACGTGTTGATTCTTTATTGTTTCACCCTCCACATCTTCCACTATTAGGTCTGCCTGCAATCAGTAGTCTGGACTCTGCAGAATATATATCCTCTACCCCCATCTCCCTGTATAATGCTTTTATTATGCAGTTAATTTGAAACCTGGCCTCGTGGCCCCTGTCCTCTTGCTGGCCCCATGACGTACTCCTTCTGCCCCCAAGGCTTACGGTCCCTCACAGTTTTCCTAGTGTGAAACGAAATACCGCAGCAGCCCCATCTGCTCTGTGCAGCAAAACGTCAACAAGGCGTTCACTAGTTGCAGTCTTCAGGAGTTAAAGAGGCCCTGTGCAGGGCACACACAGGAGAAGAGAGGGAAGAGACACAGCTGGAAAAATTTGCAGTTAAATTGCACGGAATAACTTAAATCGAATTTACAAGATACTATTTAAATGGTGAGGAGCAGAAAGAGTTAAGGTTAGCAAGCTCAGTTTATCTTACCTCAATCTCTAGTGACAAGAACAAGTTAGTGTGAGGCAGGTCTTGCTGTGGATTTAACTAACCTATAGTAACTACCCATGAGAAGAGCTTTACCCAATGGTGAGCATAAGGTAATTACAAGGGGGCTACCCCTTTCAATTTTTTTTAAAAAAACCCACAAATTTCTACTGCGCTTTTACTGCTTCTGGCAGAAATACACACACTTCCTTTGCACTTTAGAGATTTTTTTTTTCAATAAATACCAAAGCAGCTCTCTGTGGCTTCCTTCAAATCCATTCATAATGGTTTTTTTTTGTCTGTGATAGCTGCAGACTCTTGATAGCAGATGGGCTTGAAGCAGATCACTGATGGGCTAGAACCACTCCTTATCAGGCTGGTCACTATTGTGTCCCTGTTACCTTATGGCTTTTCCATCAGCCCAGCTCATGTTTCCTTTCTTATCAAGAGATGTCAAATCTCTGAACAGGAACCATCTTCTTCTGGTCATAGATAAGACCATTCCCTGTCTATGACAGGATTAACATTTTATGGCAGAGGAGAAAATGGAAGGACGGCCTTTGTCCTAAAATGTCACACACAAATTAGCACAGATAAATGGTGATCCTAAAACCAGGATTTCATCCCGTATCTTCAACATGTCCTGAAGAACCATAGGTTGTTGTGCATGTGACAGGAATGTTGCCTGTACTTTTGCAGGCAGAAATGTCTCACAGCCTCATCTTGTCACTTGTCTAATACAGTGATTTTTAACATGGATCCCTGTGGGTTTGTGACAACTTGACAACTTTTAAAAGATTTCTGAAGGATAACTAAAAGTAAAAAAACCAAGTTTGCTGTCCTTAGAAGGGAACATTGCAAAGCAGAAGTCTGCAATGTGGAAAAAAGTGAAAACAATTGCTCTACCTTAACACATTTTTAATGTCAAAGTTAGAAAATAACAAAGTTTCTTTCATTCTCAGATATCTATGTGTATTCATTACTACAAAGCACAAATTTGGTAATTGTTCTTGTTAGTTCTTAGCACTTTGTTTATTTTTTCACTTGAAAAGTGATGACCTCACCTATTGGACAGTTAATTTTCAGAAAGAACTTATTTTCTGATTTTTTTACTCCCCAAATTCACAGCAAAAATTGTTTTTAAAATTCACTTGCGGCCATCCCTGTGTACCACTTGTTTCTATATGCTGACTTCCCTGTGCCTGGAGAGGGTGTGTACGTACATCCCGATGCACAGGACAGCAATGGCATTGACACTCACTACTGTGTGACCGTGCCTACACTCTCCCACTCCAGATGAGTGTTTGTGTGAGGAGAGAAGCTGCTGCAGTGTGTTTAAGAAGTGAATGAACACAAATTTCAAGTCATTTCTTGCAGTCGCTATTAAATAGCATTCTGTGTGAAGAAGAGGTTGGGCACATGGTAGGAAGAACTTGCAAAGTTGTGTCTGGAAACCTGGGGCATCTCCCTCAGCAGCACGCTTAAGAAGAAGCAGGAGGGAATGTCCCAGTAAAAGCCAGAAAATCACCAATGAGCATAAAGAAACCCACCACAGCTCTAATAACAGACAGGGAGCAATAAGGTCATGGAGATAAGCATCTAAGACCTTTGTGGGGGTGTAAGAGGAACAGACAACCTAATATTAGTTTTTAAATTTCATTTTTCCTTCTCCATCTCATAGTAGCAAGCCCTCTCTCAGAAACATGGGACTGGAAGGCCCTCCTATCCATCTCTTTGTGCTGAGGGAGGACTGAGCCTAGGCATGACTCTGGCAGGTACTTGTTCTAAACTTGCTCTTTTAGCCTCTAGAGAAGAAGAATCCACAAAATTGGCCTTGTAGTTTTAAAAAAACTTTCTTTGATGTCTCCCCAAACTTCATACCAATATAAGTGAATTACTTTTTGTCCCTTGCCATTGTGTCCATGAGCATGATTGATCACAGTCCCCTGACAGCTTAAGAGAACATTTTTATGTACAGTGCTGTACATTGTTTTTTCCTCACTAACCATCCCATCCTTTCATGCTTGCCTTATGTTTCTGATCCTCTTTTCACCTTTTATTGTTCTTTTCTTGACACTGCAACTTTTCAGCATACTTTTAAGTGTGGTACACCAAACTGGAAAAAAAAATATAAAAACCTTACAAACTGCAAAACAGACTCCAGCAGCACAAGTAGACCAAAATAATTACCATAGTCATCTTTACTTCTGTTATCATGTCCTGAAAAATTGAAACAAGAAAGATTCTGACAGGATATAAGGAAAGACTTTTTTAATGATGAAGACAGTCAAGCTTTGGAACAAGTTTACCGGAGAGGCTGTGCAGTCTCTGTGCATGGAGGTTTTCACAATGAGACTAGGTAAAGCCCACAGCAACCTGGTCTGATGTCCAAGGTGACCTTTTTTTGAGCAGAAAGGTGAACTAGAGACCTTCTGAGGTCCAACCTGAATTACTTTATTGTCCTCTGAAAGGAAGTGTATCTCTGTCAGTAACGTACCACTGCCGATCCGTATTCAGTTTGCAATGTACTGTCACACTCAGGTCCTTTTCTAAGGACAGCTACCTGCCCTGTTAGTCCCTATGTTACAGGTGTCCATTTGATTTCTCTTTTGCAAATGCAGTGCCTGTTCCTCTTACTGTCACTCACAAAGAGCTTCTCTCTGCCATTTCCTAAGTTTGCTGATGTTTGCTTTTTCTGAGCATCACTGATCATTCTGCTGCTGCTATATCTTCTGCTTACAAGAATCACGCACCAGTTTTTAAGAGCTTTCTCCCATACTGCGGAGCAACTGCTTTTGCCACCATGTTACTTGTGAACACCTTTGCAAGCCATTTGCTAAGCCAGCTTAGCGGGTCTGGAAGTGTCTGAAGCACAACGATGGAGGGATAGTTCAGGCTGGGATGCCCTGTGGAGTTTCTCTGAGAAGTAGTAATGTCTTCACAGGTAGGTAGGGGCTGTGGGTTCAGTGATCCAGTCTTGAAGGTACAACTTGAATTCCAGTTTCCATCTCACCTTCATGTTCCATTCTCTTCAAATTACACACATCCTTTGACATTTCCAAATACCAGAGATTTTTACTCCACAAAATCAAACACTCAGGAGGATAAGCAAATGTAAATACAGAATGAAATGAAACTGCTGGGTAAGTGATTCTGAACATGTCTTACCTTAAAATGCTGTAATACCTGTAACTTTAATTCGTATCTTCACTGTTTAAGGACAAACTCTCAAGAAAGTTTTGAGTAGAACCTCCTCACCTGGGAAAAGGCAGATCTCACCATCTGCTAAGGAAGATTTTTCATCTGCAAGAAACTGTTCTGCTTTGGAGCATTTGTGGTCAAGAACTCCAAACCTCAATTTATCTATAGATGAATTAAAGTTTTTCTCCTTAAAACAAGGATAATCTTTAGGGCTATTTTTTCTGTAGTCAATATGCATGGCAAGGCAAACAAAATCAACTTCTTTCTTGATTACTAGGAGCAAGTAGAGATTTACTATCTGTGTTTATCATTCTACTTGTTCAGAGTGAATAATCTTAATTAAGTACTTGTGTACATTCCTGCAGGATCATGAGCTATATTTGTTTTAATTCTTTATGTTACAATCTTTGTACAAATAACAGTGATATTATCCAGATAGAAAAGTAATGGTTCTTCAGCAAGATTTTATTTTTACTGAGAAATGTTGGGTTTTGCATGTTGGTCAGTTTGACTTTAATTCATGCTATCTGGAAAAAAAAATGCAAAATACTTTAGTGAAAGATACTACCCAGATAAATTCCAGCCAGGATCCAAAGCAAGAAGGAGATGGTGCTCCATAGACGTGGCAAACAAAATTCTGCACGGGACTTTTTGTAACTGATGAGCACATATTTGTTGATATTGAATTTTTTAACGGTAATACTTTGATGCTCTTGACAATTTTTTTGACAGATCCCATAGGGTTTTTTCCCTCTGCAACATCATGCATCAAAAAAAAAAAAAGTTGTATTTTCATAGAGCTTTTATTCAATTGATATTTACTGTAGGTATGGTTAGGCTATATTTTAAAACACATATCTCCACCCGTACACAGGAGCACTGAGGCACGGTAGCAGACAGGGGAACCCTAGTAACCCCATCAGAACTCCTGCCTCATCTCCTCCCAGGGCTGTCCCAGAAGGGCCATCAGCCCAGTAGGCTGGGGATAACACCCATCACCATGAGTTGATGTAGAGGCTCTCTGGGGCGCCTTTCAGGTGAGGGGGATTACTGCCCAGGGCTACGCAACTTACGGAACCTTACTAATTTTGGCTGGGGTAGAGTTAATTTTCTCCACAGTAGTTGGTATGGGGCTGTGTTTTGGATTTGTGCTGAAAACATAAATGGTAATACAGGAATGTTTTTATTATTGCTGAGCAGTGCTCATACAGAGCTAAGGCCTTTTCTGCTCCCCGTACCACTCTACCAGTGAGTAGGCTGGGGGTGCACAAGATGCTGGGAGGGAATGCAGCCGGAACAGCTAACCCTGAATGACCAAAGGGATTTTCCATGCTATATGACGTCATGCTCAACATATAAAGCTCAACATATAAAGGGAAGAAGAAGCAAGGACATTTGGAGTGATGGTGTTTGTCTTCCCGATTAACCATTACACGTGACGGAGCCCTGCTGTCCTGGGGATGGCTGAACCCCTGCCTGCCATGGGGAGCGGTGAATGAAATCCTTGGTTTTGCTTTGCTTGTGCACACGGCTTTTGCTTTTCCTGTTAAACTGTCTTGAACTCAGCCCATGAGTTTTCTCAGTAAGATGTTTAGAGGAGAAACCAAAGGTGGGGAAAACAAGAGATCAGGGTGGTTTGGGGAGGAACAAGTGTTGAGGGCTAATAGTGTTTAATGTAAATAAGTAGGTTTTAATTAGAATAAATTACTTAGGATTATAATAGAGTGTGATTTGTGCTGTTTGCTCAATTTTGCTTAGCATGAGTGGTGGGATTTGCCTTTAGGGTGTGATAGAGGTGTTTTCTCAGCAATTTTCCTAGTAGTTTTCCAAACAGCCAGTTCAGTGCTGTGTTTAATCTTTCAGTATAGGAAAGGATTTTGATATCACACTGATATCTTGGTAGTATTTTTCCAAATATGGGACTCCACAGTTCTCCATGCTTCACCAGCAAGGGCAGGTGCACAAGGAGTCTAAACCAGAAGATGAGGAGGCCCCAACCTTTGAGGAAAACTGTGGAAAATGTGGGTCAACAAGCTAAGAGCCTGCCTGCCTGGACGCAGAAGAAGAATCCAATTAGATGTCAGAAGACCTCAGATTAGAAATCACCATTGAACTAAAGGATGCCTGGACAGTGCATGAAGGACAGATGTTTGGGACCCAAGGGTGTAATTACCCTGGATTTCTTTGTTCTGGGCCCCTCTCTTTGGAGCCACCCAGTCTGGGCTGTTATTACTGCTGCACCTTTCAATTAAATTAATTATTTTATAAATCCGTAGCCTGAGAGTCTGCTGCAGGAAACCTGGGATTGAGCCCGAAAAAGAAGGAAGCATGCTCAAGAATGTGTGTCTGTGTGTGTGTGTGTGTGTGTGTGTGTGTGTGTGCGCGTGCGTGTGTGACGCCATGACTGGTGTGTGGATGCTTGGGGAGCAGCTACTCCTTTAACGCAAGTGTGGCAAATAGAGAGATAAGGGGATAAAAAGGGTTGTTGCCATGTAAAGATGTTGCTGCTCAGCACACTTGTCTGGCCGTGCCCTGCACCTGGTCACCACAGTCTGTCCTGTCTTCTCACTAAAATCCATTTCTAAGCAATTTCCCGAGTGAAGGACTTTCTGTGTGCATGTGTGGGCATGGGTGTCTGAGTGCCAGCAGTGGGAGCAGGGACCACACGTCACAGGGGCCCATCCATCCGTACTGCCAGTGACTGGTACGAGTGCAGGTCTGCGAGCAAGTATGTCATCACTAGCAAAGATCATGCTAGACTACGTGGTCAGCAGGCGTGGTGTGGGAGCTGGGGGTGCATGGTCTCTGAGTGAGCCCACAGAAGGAGCTGGCTACTGGAGGGATCAGGGGTCCAGGCCAGCCTGTGGGGGCTGGGGACAGTTGAGAGACCTGTTTGCATCTCTATGTGTGTGTGTGTGTCTGCCTGAGGCAACTGGAGACAAGAGGGTCCAGATGATACTGGGGGATCTGTAGCGTGCTTGTGTCTGAGTGGGGCTGCAGGCACTGGGAGCCTGTGTGCACAGGTGCTAGCGGCTGTGGAAACTAAGGTCCAGGACCAGTTAGTGAGGGTCTCAGTCAGTTACTGGAGCAATCCATATTTTGTTTATACATATAGGTATGTTTACCGCCAACAGACTTCCACCCTAATGAGCAAGAAAAGGAAAGAGGACAAGGCCTTTGGTGTGGCTTGTGTTTGTGTGAGTGGTATGTTTTCTGTCCATGTTCATCAGTGTGGTCAGCTATATATATATGTAGATGTATGTGTATGTGTATATGTATTGTATATGTGTATTGTATATGTGCATTGTATGCATGTGTCCACGTGCGTACCTATTGGGATTACTTACTCAGCCTTGCTCCTAGCTGGACCTGGGAGTGTGGAGCTGCGATGACTACCGGGTGTGTGCTCTCCATTACAAGGTTTTGACATTGTATGAGCATTGTTTTCATTCTGTTGCAACCAATGAGTTTTTAATTTGTTTATAATAATAAAATCTTATCTCAGCCTCAAAATGCGTTGACTGAGAGAAAGCTTGGCTTCTCATTCCAATTCAGAATAATAAGAATCCCAAATATGGAAGTTTTAATGGAGAACAATAATTCCTTATCACTTTCATCTCTGAGAGGCCCTGGCAATTCCAGAAAGGGTACACAAATTACTAGAAATTTTGGATTTGTATATGCTTGTTAGGTTACACTTGAAATAAAAAAGAATTGCCACAGATTGGACTGTGCAAACAACCCCACGGTACCGTTTTGAAGTACTGAGATCTGCATATCTGGTCATTTCAAAAGGCCCAGGATGACCTGAGGAGAATATCCTCATTTTACCTCAATCAGTTATGCTGCAATTGAAATGTTGTTGTCCTAGTTCCACTGCAATTAAGACTCTGCTCATTATTCCCAGTGAAAATTTCTCCTCTTACAACACCCCTTGTGTACTACAGTAAATGAGGAGGCGACTGCTCTGATTTTGTATCTCTGTTGCACAGGAATCAATACAGAGTGGGGATGCCCAATATCCTCCTGCTGCTGCTGGAGCTGGAGGATCAGGCCACCGTGAACACAAGCAGCAGTTTAGGACAAGAAGTGTCTAACATCCTGTCCAGCTGAAATTGTAGGGCAGAATTTAGATAGGCAGAATTCAGTCATCCAAACTGATATCAGAGTGGACAAGTAAGAAAAACACAGGCATTTTTTTCTCAGGGAAGATTTGGAGACATCTACAAATCTTTTGTAAATGTTGAACTTTGCTTCTGCTTGTAGATTTCAGTTTTTTCCAAGGACATTTTAGGTTTCTGAGATACTGCGCAGATTTTAGAATGAGTGCAGGTGTAAAACACAGTAATTAAAAATTTTAGTTTACCATTTAATAATGCATCTAGAGCTCATCTGAAAGTCACAGTGGGCTGTTTAAAGAGGCTGATTCAAGAAGATAATCATTGTTCTCGTAACTTAAATGAAGTGTGTTAAAAAACAGATCTCTACAAGCTGAATATTTAGAAGCTCTGAGATATGTTTAAATTTAACTTCAAAATTTCAATGTTAATTAATCCTCACATTAAAAAAAAAAGAAAAAGAAAAGTAAATATTAATACAAAATGTTACTCTTCCTTAACTCCATGTCCAAACATGATCTTTTAAGTAGGTCAGTATTATCTTAGTTGATATTTATGGATTGAACATAATGGTAAAGTTGTCTTTAACACTGCAAACTGAGATCTAAATTGAGGCTTTCAAATACTTATGAGTAAATCTGACATAATACTTGCACATAGTTTTTGATTATTTCTGTACTTTGCTGATCATTCCTGACTTCAGTTCAGCTCCCAAGAAATGCCAAAGCTTCACGATATAGCAATGCCTGTAGTGTGATAACCTGACATGAAAGAAGGGGAATTTCCAGAGACACAGCTTAGTGGTGCCTGCCTTTTAGACAAGAAACATCAGATCTATCCACGTTTCTTCACCTTCATGCTGAAGCTGACACTGTGCCCTCCAGCCAGAGCTTGCTCTCTGTCTCTCTTAGCTGACTCCTGCACCGTCCATCGCACTTGCCCCACTGCCCCTAAAGCAGTTTGGCTGGTGGAGAGGAAGGACTCTGCAATGTAATTCTGACCAGCTTCACAAGTGAAGTTTTCAATCAACGTCTTGAAAAGGCAAAAGTCATCTGTCATGGCCCTCAGCACCAAAACCAAAATAAATACCCAGTGAAATGTGAACACCCTCCAGGGTTATATAGGTCACTTTGCACTGTACATAAGTAATGATGTAGGGAAGGAAGGAGAAATTGAAAGTGCCACAGAAAGGAGAAAATTACTTTTTCACATTTGTCCTGCTGATTGGTCCTTCCCATCCCCAGCAGGTGCTGTGGGTACAGGCTTGTTCAGCTCATGCTTCTCACTTGGCAGCCTTTTGGCTTCTAAAGGCTGGTGAACCGGGGATTGGCCTCTTCTCGCAGATGAGTAGCAACAGGACAAGAGGGAATGGCTGCAAGTTGTGCCAGGGGAGGTTTAGGTTGGAGATGAGGAGAAATTTCTTCTTGGAAAGGGTGGTCAGGCATTGGGATGGGTTGCCCAGAGAGGTGGTGGAGTCGCGATCCCTGGGGGTGTTTAAGGAAAGGTTGGATGTGGTACTTAGGGACATGGTTTAGTGGGTAATAGGTGGTGGGGGGACGATTGGACTAGATGATCCTGGAGGTCTCTTCCAGCCTTAATGATTCTATGATTCTGTGATGATCCACAGCCTGTGGGTCACCCATTGAGCAGAAAGCACTGTTCTCCATTTATGCCACCAACCTCACCAGTGCAGTTAGACATATGTTACACAGGACTTTCCTTTGAGACTGGCTTTCAATACTCAAGAGACAACAAGCCAGGTTGTTCACCATTTGTCACCAAGATGATCTTTTCTTGCACTGGTCTGAAGAGCAATCACCTTCCACCTCACTCCATTGCCTGGGGACAGGAGGGAGCTCCAGGGAGAGGTCTGGTTTGTGTAAGTGCTCAGTTTGCTTAGACAAACTACCTTTGCTTAGTGCATGCAAGGAGAAGATAGCTTCAACCTTCATTTTGCTTTTCTCCCTGCCTCCCCCATCTCAGAGCAAGCCAGCCATACGTACCCTGCAACAGAATTCATGAAGCCAAGAGCATTTAGAGACCTTAACAGCCAGCATCACACCCCTCTGCTAGAGGGGTCAGCTAGAAATCTCTAACATAGTTCTCACCATACACCATCACTCACATTAAAAGGTCCAGTCATTCATTGAGAAGAGACAGTCTCAGTGGTTGCTAGTTAGAAATGATGGAAGAGGTTACCAATAGCAGGCAACACGTGATAGCACTTGTTAGCTCCCTGAATATCTTGATATACATTGAGGTGACTAGTGTCCCCATTTCAGGTTGCTCTAAGCCTGACCCGTACACACTGCCATCAGGGTGCTTGGGCAGGAAAATGAGAAATGCCACGCAGGAAGACACACGGAGCAGGCACACTCAGAGGGATCATTTTGTCATCTGGGTTCTAGGGCACAGAGGCCACACAGGTCACTTTCTGCTATTTAACAACTGCTCTGCAGCCAGGAAGCAACTGCAATTTCTCTCTTCTTTTTAATAAATATATTTACTTAGTTAGTAAGTATGCATTTATCCACCTCAAGAAAGGGCAGTAATTTCTAGAAAGACTTGGGGCATAGCAACTGGATATGTTTGCTCTGAAATACTTTTGCTTCACCTAGAGTGAAACTCAGCTCTGTTCTCTTATTCTGTACTGACAGCTGTCTGAAATCCATATTCAACCTCCTATGCATCTGTGTATTGTAAAGTGTGACAAACTATTTTCCATCACCAGTGGAATACGAAGGGTGTTGTTTTATGAAGCAATCTATTCTTCATTCTGTAAGCCATGGCTTATTAGCAGAAGCAAGCATAGCACATATGACTGACAGCAGTGAAGGCATTAGTTAAAATCAGATTGACCCTGGGTTTAGTTTAAATGAGATTTAACAAAGACAGATAGTTTGAGCTTGAATAAAAGGACGACACTGATTGGAATGCTAAAAAACTAAAAATGCTTCCCCTATTCTTGAATGAAAACAAAAGCAAGTCTTGTTGAAACTCCCTTCTTTGTCCTCAGTAACGTAACATTGTGTGGGAGTGATGGGAGAGAATAGAATGTGGGGGAAAAGTCTTCTGGGAAGGGTCAGGCTGAGATTCACAGAATCAGAAGAATGAGAAAGCGAAAGAAGATGCTGTGTCAAAGTATGGACTTGAAAGTTATAGGTATAAGGTGAGATCCCAAATGCGCATGTCAGTAACAACTCATGGAAAAGTTACATTGGGAATTATGCCCTCTTCTTTCACCTGTTTAAGAAGCAGCAAAGAGCTGACAGTATTTAATGATAGGCCTTAAGATACAGAAGGATTTTCTGGGTTTTTTTCAAGGTACTATTTAAGGCCATGCAAAGCCCACGCGCAGATCGGTGTGCCTTACTACCTGAAACAGCCTGGCTGATGAGTTAGAGCTAACAAAGCAAAACATCTTGTACTACCACTGCAGCCAGCTGCTTCATCTGCAGGCTAGGTTTCATGAGGAGAGAAAAAGATTCAGTCCTCCCTCAGGCACTATAAAATCTACTGGGTGATGGTCTTCAATTCAGAGAGTGAGCAAAGATGTTAAGTTAAAAGATGAAGATAACTGCAAAAGAAAAGACTGTAGCAAATTGGTTTACCGCAAGGAAAATTGCTCTAGTAAAGAGCAAACTGTGCATTTAGCTAGCCTTCAGTTAAGGTGGTATAAATAAAAAGTTAGAATGAAACACTTGGCAGGAACAACTAGATTTCCTAGTAAAATTCTCCATATTGCCAAATATAACATTTCCAATTGCATTATTCAAATTATCCCCACATGTTTAATAATACACTGGCTATCAGCTAATTTTCAAGAGGTTTGCATGTGCTTGTATGATAATTTACACGAGATAAAGCACTGGTGTGGCAAAGTTTGCCAGAGGCTTTACCTAAAATACATGACTACCTAAGTGTTATCTACTTTAAAATCTGTTCAAGTGAGATAATACTGATGTTCCTTAAGGAAAAGGTCTTATAGTCATAGAAGATGGTCATGTTCTGCAGCAGTTTGAGTAGACAGAGAAAACCATAGTTTGTCTGTATTTATGGCAAGAAATAACTTTGTTAACATCCTAAATCTGTTCCGAACAGGAAACATAGTTTTCAGCTTACCTTCGCTAAAACTCTAAACTACATAATCTCTTGTTACCTGTTAGGTAATTTTGCCACTTGATGTTATTAACACTCTAAAGTTGTAGCTTAGGTTGAACCTGTTGTAGCTGTAGTAGAAAGCTGCTAGGAGAAGAAACGTGCCTCTTGTTGTTGGGTAGTTCAGCAGTGTGACGCATTGAGTTGGGAACTCTGCTAGGCTGTGGCATGACCTGCACATGCAAGGAAGCAACAAGGGGATGATAAGGATTCTGCTACACTGGGACAATCCTGGCAGGTGGGGGTGACACCTGCGGGGTGACGTCAGTGTGGTGGTTTGACCTTTGCTAGCCATCAGGTGCCCACCAAACTGCTCCATCTCTCCTGTCCTCAACTGGATGGGGTGAGAAAATACAGCAAAAGGCTCATGGTTTGAGATAAGGACAGGGAGATCAATCATCAACTACTGTCACAGTCATCTTGGGGTAACTAATTTAATTTATTACCAATCAAATCAGAGTAGGATAATGACAAATAGCCCAAAAGTTAGAACACTTTCCCCTCACCTCTCTATTCTTCCTGGGCTCAACTTCACTCCTGATTTCTCTACCTCCTCTCCCCAAGCAACGCAAGGGGATGGGAAATGGGGATTGTGGCCAGTCCATCACGCATTGTCTCTGCTGCTCCCTCCTCCTCACGCTCTTCCCCTGCTCCAGCCTGGGGTCCCCCACAGGCTGCAGGTTGACTCTCTACACTCCATCACCCCTGCTCCATGGCCTGCCTCACCATGGTCTTCTCCAGGGGCTGCAGGGGAATCTCTGCTCTGGCGCCTGGAGCATCTCCTGCCCCTCCTTCTGCACTGACCTTGGTGAAATTGTTTTTTCATATATTCTCACTCCTCTCTGTTCTGGCTGCTGTCATGCAGCAGTTTTTTCCCCTTCTTAACTATACTGTCCCAGAGATGCTACCACTGTCCCTGATGGGCTCAGATTTGGCCAGTGACAGGTCCATTTTGGAGCTGGCTGGCATTGGCTCTACCAGACACAGAGAAAGCTTCTGGCACCTTCTCACAGAAGTCACCCCTGTGGCCCTCCCACTACCAAAACCTTGCAAAGCAAACCCAATAGACTCGCCTCCCCTCTCCCTCTCCCTCCCCTCCTCTCTTTGTTACTTTGAAAAAAAAAAAATCAGCTTTCAGATGGAAGCTTTAGAGAAAATGTAAAAGCCAGTTTAGCTTGGATTGCAGGTTACCAGCCCAAGGGTTTCAGTTAGCCTTCTGAGGCATCCTGGCACGCCCCTGAGGCAAACTCGGTGTGTCCTCCTGTCACTCTGACAAAACTGCCCTATGCGTGTGTCACTTTTGGTTCGCCACTGACATGGGGTACATCAGAAAAAACACGCATGAGAATACCTTAGCTAAACTACTACTTTGCAGCAGTAGGGCATGCCTTCACCAAACTGTCCATCTGAATGACAGTAGTTTTGGGGGGGGAAAAGTGCATTCAGCCAACTTAGAAAGCAAAGCTATATGAGGTATTTCCAGGAGATGGTGCTGTTCTCAAGCCTTTTGCAGCTTCTCGGTGACCAGGCTGAGAGGACTGCCTGCCTTGTTAAGTTCCAGGTTTGCATCACTTATAATTAAAATAACCACCAAATTGATTGGTTTCTTGAATTGCAAGACGGCACATTGAAGGTCCTGCACTGCCGAACTCCCCTGAAGAGATGCCCTGTGCCATCTGCCTGCAGAGGTGCCGGCTTGGTGTGGAGGAGACCTCCTGCACCCATGTGGAGGGAATCACTTCTGAGTTTCCACCAGAAAAGGAGACTTAAAAGAATGAGCATCAGGGGTTTTGTTCTTTGCTTTTCTTCTCCAGAATCAAACACTCATGCCTTATTCTAAACAAGAAGTTTAAGTCCAGATCCAGAATGGGAATGGAACATTCAGTCTCACAGCACCAAGGCTATCACCGTCCACGTCTGCAGAGAAATCCTCAGTTCCCATTTCAGCTCCCAAATAAGCACCTGTGGGAACTGACACCTTCCAACTGCAAAGCTCAACAGACAGCATGCTGGGCAGGGAGATGCTGAAAATAGCCTAAAAAGGGGATGCCATCCAAAAGAGTGCATATCAAAACCTTGCTCACGTTTGAGTCTCCACCACCTATGCTGCACTATGGGTCACGCCTGTGCCTCCAACAGAGATTCTGAGACTAGGATGCCTTTCCTTTCAGTGCCAAATGGCTACTGCTCAGGTGACTTACAAGCTGCAGAAGACTCAGTTCCTGTTCTCGCTTTTGCCTGAGGATAATAAACTACACATGTCTCCAAAAAGTGTCCTAGACACGTACTATAGGCTGCTTTTCAAGAAAGAAGCTGATTTTGTATTCCATTTTAAATCAAGCAGCATTTATGACACAGGCTAAAACTAAAGGTTAGGGAAATCAGCTGGAAATTAGAGACTTGGTTATTAACACTGCAGAGGTAGGCTTTGGAGCAGGGATGCCCGTTCCCAGAGAAGATCCCAAACCACATGGCTGTAGTCCTGCTCCTGCTCTCAGTCTGTATCACTCTCCATCCTATTTATTTTTTGCCAGCAGCATGGCTCCATGTGGAGATCTAGGGCGTTTCCCCCTGCTTGTGCCTCAAGCCTGTGGCTTGGTGGTTAGAGCAAAGTTGCCAGGAACATGTGAGAACTCAGACCAAACTCCCATCTTGAGCCATGAAGAAGAAGTTGATGCCTCACTCATTGCTCCAGCAGGAAGAATCTGCATTTTACGTGGAAGCCAATGCAGCAGGTGTCTCTGGGCACATGTGAGAAACAGTCCTTAAAAAGGCTGGGTGAGAAAACAGCAGGTTTGAGTCCCAACAGGCTTGAGGTGCAAGCTGATCCATGCAGCAGCAGGAATCAAGAGCCTCTGGGACTGTTCTCATGTGCTGGGAGAAGTCCTTCAGACATCAGAGGAATTTGAATGTGAAATCTCAGGTGCTGGCAGGCTCAGGCAGCAGACAAGGGGGCAGCTAGACTTTAAATGGCACCACGTAAACCTTCTGATCTCTCTTTTTCCTGTAAAATGAAAAGTAATGTTTATCTTAGTGAATAAAGTACCAATCCTACCAAAGCCACTGGACTCCTCAAGTAAGTGAGGTAGCAGGACTGGATCCAAATTCTGGGTTTGGTGGGGAACAGAGCCCCAGGACTTTCTTTGTCCAGCAGTATTCAGGCTCTGAAGGAGGGACTGTATGTAGTTTCACCTGAAGATGGAAAGTTACAAGCACTATTTTTGTTTAAAGAAAACTATAATTTTTAACTCCAGAACCATCAAACACAAACAGCTTGTTTTGTTTTGTTTTTTCCCAAAAAGTCTGAGAAGTTCAATTAATGATCACTTCTAAAACAGGTTAAATCATTATTTTTGGCCAAGACCCAAGCATTAGAACAAATTTTTGCAATACACACATGTAGTTCATGGACATTTAATGCATCATGGCTGAGCATTTTTGGAGGAGATAAACAAACAGATGGCCTGGTGTTATCATGGTCACTTTGTTATACTCATTACATTTTTTTGCTGCTGTTTGTTTTGTATGTGTAACAGAGATTCTTGGCTTCTGTTCCACTAATTTAAAAATGCACTGAAGAGTTAAACATGTTTTAATTTAGGTGCATTGCAATTTGTCTTCTTCAGCTTCTTGGTAGACAAGCCCTTCTTGACAGTTTTTGGCACTAGTTTAGGAAAGCCTCTTTACTCTGGGAGAATATTTAAGCATACACATCAGTTTTAAAACGTACTTGAGGCCTGTTGCAGTGGTTAAACACTTTCCTGATGATTTCAGCTACAGAGTTGGGGTCTTTAGCTGGTTTTTATTTTACTTACTGAGAAAGACCTTGTCTGAAAAAAACTGCCTCATCTGCAACAAGAAGCTATAAAGAGTGAATTAGTGAATCAATATCATTTTAGACCAGGAAGCTGGTCTGATTTACATTTTTCAGCTTTTGGAAAATTGCATTAAGGTCTACAAATGAGCCACTGGGGATACAAGAGTGGATCATAAAAATCCATTATGAATATATTAGTTGCATTGAGTTTTAGTGCTGTAAAAAAATATTTTCACTGCTTGATTGAAGATTTACTGAAAAAAAAGAATACAGAAGCATCTGTTATTTTGTTCTACTGCTCCTTATACCATGTGAGGATGTGCAAACAAAATAAGATACTGTTTTAAGTGATGTGTTCAATAAGCTTAAATTCATCCATGTAGTTGCTCCATTGACTTAAAAATAACGGCTGCACTTGGCTCTGTATCACCAACAGAGCAGTGGATAAATGAGTAAAGATTTAGGGTTTTTTTTCTGTGCCATTATGGGGAGATTAAAGAACAAATTAGTTGTTTATTATTGATGTGGCTAGCAGATGGAAAATATTGTAGTCACGCAGCATGAAGTTCATTTTTGGTATTAAGAAGAAATAAAAAAAATTAACTAGTGTCTTTATCAAAGAACCTACTGCAAAAATGGGAACTGTATGATAAAAACACTTGCAGCAGACATCTGTTAAAAATTATGTGTAACACTCATATACAAGCACTACAGCTCCAGTATTGCAATGCAAACACTAAACTGCACTTGCACAAACTTCTCAGGACCCTCTGCACCCAGACAGCGTGGAGGTACTGAAAAGACACGGTGGCTGCCTACCTCTCCTGACTGGCATTTTATGGCAATTTACACCAATTTACATATTGGTCTAATAAGTAAATAGGAATGCCATTAAAATAAATAGGACTTCCACTGATGTGGGAGGTCTTGAGACATCTCTTCATTTACGCCAGGTACTACCCTTTAGGCTAGAACATTTTTGCAAAACTGGCCCTGTTCTCAGTAAAGCTTCATAGATGCAGCTGCAACTTCCATTGAACTTGATTATAATGAAATTCCTTTGAAAATTCCAGATAAGACTTTTTCAGTAGTAATGGAAAGAGTTTGATGAGCTGCAGATTTACTTATAAGAAAATATAGCATGTATATGACACACCTATTTGCAAGTTATAAAAAAAAAAAAAGGTTTATTCAAGAAATCCATCTATACTAGCACCACTACTTCCCTACCCCTACTGTAATCTGAATACTTGTGCATCTGAATGAAATGAGAGCCAGTCCAGCCCTTTCAAAAATCTGTATTTTTAATCGTTAATCATTATTTTGTCCTGACAACATCCTTCTTATTAGTACTTTGTGCCAAGGTTTGCACATAAAGACTCATAGCCAGAAATACTGTCTGGCTCAAAACCAGCAAAATATAATAGAAACAGAAAAATTTCACTTGGAAGGGACAGCTAAGAGTCCCTACTCAAAGCATGTCCAAGCAGATCATGCTGTGCAAGGCCTTGTTAAGTTTTGAATATGTCCAAGGATGCAGACTAAAACCTCCTGTGGCAACCTGTTACTGTGCTTGACCACCCTGGTGGTGAAATTTTTTTCATTATATCTGTCCCCTTTGCCTGCTCTTCTTCAGGCTGAACAGATCTAGATGCTTCAGCCCCAAGCAAATAGGTAGAAACTGCAAACTTTTTCTGTTTTCCACTTTTGCTCAGTTCGCTCCCTCCACTGTGATGCTGGCCAGATTCTTCACACACCTTCATATACTAAACACCTTTCTGCTTTTCCACATACACACTCTCTTTCCCCAACACATGGCTCACTCTAAGCAGTTAAAAGGAGAAAAACATCCATGTCCTCCTCTTGTTCCAAATTTTGGACACAGGCTAATGTACCTGATGTAGAGCCACCATGCCAATGTGTGGGACAGGCATGAGTCCAGCACTGAGTCTGAGCTAAGAGGTCCTTTGATGGTCTGGAAGAAGGTGTACTCCCAAAGGATTCAAAGCCCAGTCAGTCTTCCCTGGCACTGATCAGTCCTCAGCAAGGTGGAGCCACCCCTGCTCTGAATCCCCCTACTACACAGGCATGGACAACAGCGCTTTCCTGTGCTGGCCAGCAGTCAAGTGCAACCTGATGCTGGAAGGCGAAGGCTGAGTCAAAACCACCAAATATTGTCAGGCTTGCATTTAAACGCTGAGTTTTGGCAACACTGACTGTATTTTCAGCTTCTTAGATCAGAGCTCATGAGAGACACATACTGCTGGCTCCAAGCTCTGCTCCATAAACTTAATACAAAAAGCTGCCCTAACAGACATCAGCTGAAGCTCAAACATGTTGTATTTCAAGTAACATAATTTATTCCCTGACTGGAAGAAGTGTGGCAGACCATTATAGAATCATAGAATACCAGATTGGAAGGGACCTCAAGGATCATCTGGTCCAAACTTTCTTATGGCAAAATGAGTGGTAATGGGTACAAGTTATTCCTGAGGACATTCCAGTTGGGCACCAAAGGAAAACTTTCACAATGAGAACAATCAGTCATTGCAATAATCTCCCCAGGGAAGGGGTGGATTCCCCAACACTGGACATTTTTAAAAGTGTCCTTCTTTTCTCAAGGCTGAACAAACCCAGTTCCCTCAGCCTTTCCTCATACGGCAGGCTTCCCAGTCCTTTGATCATCCTGGTGGCCATTCTCTGGACTCTCTCTCCAGCCTGTCCACATCTTTTTTGTATAGTGGGGACTGAAACTGAACGTAGTATTCCAGATGTGGCCTGATGAGTGCTGAGTAGAGTGGGATAATGACCTCTTGATCTCTGCTGGTGACGCCCGTTGTANGTCTTCCTGCAAGGTGGCTCTCCCAAAGGGTCTACATTGGCACACTTCATGAGTGTGCACTTGAGCCCATCATCCAG
>VWZZ01006416.1:153920-215608 GCA_013399095.1 Psophia crepitans | reverse complement strand
ATTCTATTCTATTCTATTGGGAGGTTAGGTTCTGCCTCACCACCTCTACCCTGGTCACTGCCACAGGTACTGCTGCTCTCCCCACTCATCCTGGACCCTCTGGCCTCTAGTAGCTGCTGCTGCCTGGGCATGGCTTGCATGCTGCAGAGTGGGAAGGAGAGTTGAGCGTGGCAGCAAGCAACACGTGAAGAGAAGAAGAAAGAAAATAGCTGAGATGAAGAGCAGCAAGGACTGTACTTGCATAAGGCCTGAAATAACTCCTGGTGGCCCTAGAGGACTTATTATAACCCAGTTCCGTCTTCACGGACAGTGGAGTTACTATACAGCTTTTCATTAACCATGCAGCTACTCAATCCTGTATTGCTTGCTTCTGATAGCATTGGGAGGCTGTAAAATGTGATGTATGCAGTATGTTAGGTTAGGATGGAGCAGCAATTGTACTGTGCTTAACATTCCTATTGTCAAACAAACAAACCAGACAATGCCAAAAATGCAGCTTTCCTTAAAACAAAAACTGCAGTCATTTGACATTGTAGCTGCTCGTTGTTTAAAGCCACAAATATTCAAGAACTGAAAGAGATAAATGTTATTGTGTAAATCTTTTTGCTTTTCCCCTGGTAGAAGTGCTTGGGGAGGGCAGCAAAAGTGTAGTGGAAAAGTGTTGCAAATCAAATGGACAGCCTGTTCAACCTGTTTTGTCATTTCCATGGCTTGCATTGAATCAATATTGCTCTGAAAAAGAGAGCGTTTGGAAGATGTGCTTCAGAGCACTGCTTGAAGGTCTAGAGTGGGTTCAACGTTTGGTTCAAATGTGCTGGCAGTAAGGACTCCAGCTTGCTCTGTACACTCAGCAGTGTTAATGCAGGGGAAGAAAAGACAGTCTGTCTGTCTCCTTAGCTTTCCCCCTCCTCCAATAAATACATCTTTACTGTAACTTGATAACATTCCTGAATACTGAACCAGGCATCCGCAAGTCTGTTGTTTAACACTGATACAACTTGATGCTGTATTCTCCCGGTATATTGATGCTGCATACTCCAGGTGTAGCTGCATTTCAGTGGTGAACTCAAGAAAGTGTTGCTTATACTGGGTATTGTTATTGTTTTCATTTTTATTTAACAAAAATGTTGGTCCTATCCAGGCTCTAAAACACAAGATCCTTTTACTGAGACTGGAGTGTTTCAGTACAACTCGCTCTTCAAAAATAAGCATCCTATAAGGGATAGGAAATGGGAGTTGTATTTGTTCCCCTTCAGGCTTCTTATTCAAATGGGTGAAAGTTGCATTTAATTAAATGTATGGAGGATAAAATACTTTAAAAAAGGATCTTTAAAACAAAATTGTTTACGACACAGAAAGGATACTTCCTGTGGAAAGTTTCACACTCAGACAAAGATTCCTTATATTTACAACATCAACAAACAACAGTCTGATGGGTAATGGTTTGATAAAGCATCTCATGACTTTAAAGGAATTTTTGTTTAGTAAAGAAAGTTTTGTTTAGTAAAGAAAGCTGTTAATTTCTTTTTTTGGTCTAAATGGAAACTTTAATTTATTCTGAAATCCTATTTTTTTCAGTGAAAGTCAGGAGAAAACACCATGCCATTCTTTAAAAAACAAAATCAAAACCATTTTATTATTTTCAAACATACAGATTTTTTACTGAAATATATTTCAGATGTGAAATAATAGTAATTCCCTTCATTTTTCTCTTCAGAAGAGTAGAATATTAACTTCCTAATTCTGAATGGATGAAGCTTGAATTATTAACCTAACGCTAAGCCAGGTTGTTAACCTCAGATAAGTAATACTTCTGCAGTCTCTCTGAACCCACAAAGAAGAAGAGCCCTTTATATTTGGAGTATACTTCTGGTTTAGCAGTGACCCCATTGGTGTCTGTGCTGCAATATGAATACCCTGCTAGGCGTACTGTATTCACAGGATGAATTTCAATGCCTGAGCTTGTGCAACTCATTGGCAAAAACTGTAAAAATTAAAGCAGTTCAAATGGCTTGGCTTTTGTTGGGGGAAGGGTGAATTTATAGTATCGTGTCATGTGTTTCCATTTACTTCAGTGAGTTATATATGTGTTTCAGGGCTAACCCATACAAGAAACAATTGATGTAACATGTGATGAAAAAGGAGCATTACAGAAAAATTCTTTGTTATTTTGTAAGCCAGAGGACAGTCTAGTCTTTCTCTTCTTAGAAAAGACTGAGTGAGAGAAAGAGAATATTTCAAGTTGTGAGGACTGCAATCTTCAACTGAATCAGTAATTAAAAAGGTTAAGTAAGCCCTTGGGGCAGGGACTATCTTTTCATTGTAGCTTTGTACAGTGCATGCCACAGCAGGGTCCCTTCTTTCCATTGGGAACTTAGGGTGCTGCTGTGATGCAAGGAGTAAAACCAACAACAGCAATACGAGGGGTGAAAAAAACAAAACAAAACAAAAACTCCAAACAACAATTAATATGCAGGGACTCTTTCTTTCTCTGGTCTTCACCACGCTGTGGAATAGAGGAGAAAGGCCAGTCACAAAACAGCAGAAATATAACATAGGGTGGATTTGAGCTGTGAGGCAGGAATCTGTTGCTGCTGTAAACCCCATAGCCACCCTTGCCTAAACCAGGTAGAAAACACTTCCATTAGTAGAAGGTCAGCTTCGGAATCTCTTACTGTTTGTATCCATCACATCAAGAAATCACATGCAGAATGATGCATTGGGGATGAAGGACTGTTTCAAGCTGGAAATTTTGTTTCCCAGGTTAAAACTATGGAAAATAACACTTTTCTTCTACACTGTGTTTAAACAGATAAACTTGTGTGAAGTCCATTACTATGCTAGTAAACCAGTCTAGAAAAAAAGATACATAAAAAAGGAATAACAACAANGATAAACTTGTGTGAAGTCCATTACTATGCTAGTAAACCAGTCTAGAAAAAAAGATACATAAAAAAGGAATAACAACAACAACAACAACAATAATAACAACAACAACAACAACAATAACAATATTAGAAGAAAAAAGAAAAGACTAAGCTGAAAGGGAGAAGAGGAGGAGCTGGATGTGATATTTTACAAAAGTTTTTCCTGTCTGAAGTGCATGGGGACAGGCTTAATCTGGAACAGGTACTGTGTTCAGGACATTTAAATTCTAGCAGCACTGAGAAACAGATTTTCCTGTATGCTTTGCATATGTATGAAGGACCCCTAGGCTCAGACTCAGGATGAGAGAATAGGGAAATTTTCCTTCATGGAAAGATCTATGTTTCTCTTAGTTTCTTCAGTAGCCAACTACAAATATTGTGCATCATGGGTGACCCAGATGGTAGAAGTCTGAAAAGTCTGTCCGAGACTTGACAAAATGATTGTCCTCAAATCCTGCTATGAAGCAGGTTTAAATTTCTACAGACAGAGCAAGTGTTGTCTCACCTATGCTATTTCCCTACCTGCGTTTGCAGCCAATAGCATCTATGGCAGTAATGAGACCAACTAATTATAATCCTAATTATTTTGGACACAGCAAGCTGTAGCACCTAAGGGTCAGGATAGAACATGGGGACTAACAATAAAAACAGTACATGAATATGATGGACATTTTTAGATACTGACATCAATGACCCCTTTAACGGGAGTCCTTTGAAATTCTTGGTTACAAAGTGGGTTGACACTTTCTTCTATGGGAGACACTATCCCTGGTCCCTTAAATGATAGACTCAGAAATACCAGAGTTGAAAAGCCTGCTTCCTGTGTCCCAAACAGTAGATTCTTGTGGACTAGATAATGCATCCCTCAGTTACTTTGTACGCAGCTGAATTTCTACCTACACAGTTTTGGTCATTTACACCAATATCACAATACTTTGTTTATAATTTTTTTCCCTGGCCATACTTGCAAGAACTTCTTGCCGAAACTTTTTCTTTATAAGTAATAAGAAGAACAATATAAATTTCTTATTCCTATTTTCTTGTTGTTGTATTATGGTCTTTTGGGGTTTTGGGGGGGCTTTGTCCCATGTGTGTCCTCCTTTCTCCCTTCCCCCCCCCAGTTTATCCTGTTTATACTAATGGCAAAAAAAATAAATAAAAAAACAGCCTGAATCTCTGACACCAATCATTGTTGCTCAATAATATCCCATATGAGATTTCAATATGTGGCAAATAAGTTTTACATATCAACTACACATTCTTTCGTGAGAAAATTGCATCTTCTTGATTATATCAAAGGAGTTAGCAAGCATACTGAAACAATAATCTCAAAAAATTTTACTTTCTTGTTGAGTAATTAGAATTGGAGCTACCAACTTTCACTTTTGTACTGTGGAACTGTGTCTGTACAGCCGATGCTATCAATGTTGCCTAGATCCTTGTGTCTTCAGCTGACAGTGGTAGTGTTGTGCTCAGGGAAACAAGATCTATACTTACAGTGATCCTCAGGGCATGTGTATTTTCATTGGCCTATGGTGATGGGGGTGCAGTTACTTTGGACCTTATTCCCCTGAGGTCTTATGCACTGCCACTGAAATAAACAGAAGCTTTGTCCCAGATCTAAGAAAAAATGTTCTCCCATTTTGGTTTTTAGAACCTGATCTCTGCGGTAGGGTCTGTATCCCTGAAACACAATTATAAGGGCTTCCTGTACAACACCCAAGGGTATTATACACCCCTTAACAAGCTGTTTGGCAGCCAGTGTGCAAAACGGGGAGCCACTTAAGGGTGCCTGCAAGAAAGTGCTCATGGGGGGAGAGGCCATAAGCAGATGGCCCCCTCCCATGCTGCATCAGAGCCCTAACCACTCACCTCTAGTGCTAACCAGATGTCTTAAGGAGATACTGATAGAAAACCACCCCTCATTCATTAAAAACAAAACAAAAAAAGTGATAACCATCACTGACTTTCACTAAGAGCATTTTTACTTAGTGGGCTCCCAAGAGACTGACTATCACAAGCTGCCCATAAAAGTCTGGCAGTGAAATGGCTTGTTTGTGCATCCAAAGCGGGGATTAAAGAAGAACTAGCCATCAGTATGCTCAACACCGAGCTGTTAGGGATCTGCAGAATCTGTGCTTTTGGGTGAACTGAAGTGTTAAATACTGATGGTATATGTTGAGTTTAGGTGTCTGAAATAGAAATGGCAGAAAGTCAGGGAGTTATAAAGGGTCATGATTTTTAGACTCAGATCCCTCAGTTATACTAGTGTGGCATAGGGTTACTCCTAAGTTTGTAGCTCTGTCCTTTGTTTAAGTGAAAGTCCATAAACATGGAAAATTCGGTTTCCTTTAAATCAGTTCACATACTTTTTATCTATAATAAGCCCTGCTACTTACACAGGAATACTCGCATTATGCTGAGTGTGAGGTGAGTCACCATGAGAAGCTTTAAAATTAGATATTAATCAGCAAGCTCTACAAGCCCTAATTACTAAGTACCTGTGAAGCCGATACTCCTTGGATGATGATGGAGAGAGATACACATCTTTCTCATTTATTCCAGTGAACACAACTAGGCATGGCTAAGTGAACATGCAAACCCTTTTGCTTATATTGGAAAGCTCATACTGAGGAACCCAAGCTTCTATACCCCAAAGGAAAAGGTTTTATTAGCTTGAAGCCATGTCATAATGGATTAGGTGAAGACATAGTTAGCAATGGGTTCATTGAGAAATGAGTACAAGTTCGGTAATGAATTCTTTACCAGTAACTTTGACATGTCTCAGCAGCATGTTGCACAATGACTGTTTCTCCCTATGGAAATCATTCGATGTAGTACACTAACCTGCTCTGGCTTCTTTTGACTCTCCCTTTTTATGACACTGTCAAAGAGGAATAACTTAGCGTCCTTTGTTGTCTGAATGTCTAAACTAATTACGGACAGGCACTAAAGCTGTATTTGCTGACTTGGCTTCTGCTGACTCAGCTTTTTCAGTGTTTAATGAACTTCTTTAAAATCAAAAGTACTAAGAGATGGTTTTGCATGCACAATATATCTGTCATGACTACAGAACAATTATTTATTTGGTGGGTTTCACTCTATCACCTCTGCAGGAAGTTTCTAGTAGCTTCTCACAGAAGCTACCCCTTTAGCCGCCCCCCCTCCCCCCCTTACCACATAAACAAAGTACAACCACTTATAGGTGATTCAGAAAGCAAAGAAAAAAATATCAGCTGCCTTAATGGTCATAACCCCAGGGATATCATATGTAGTTTATACAACAGGATTTAAATTTCAGTGGCCATATTACATCCGGAGGAGTAGTCACAGCTGGCACAAAAAACCAGAAGCTTGAATCACCCATATAGAATACTTGGATCTTAGCTGGTATTATTATTTTCCTTACTCTATCTCTTAGGAATTCATTTTTTTACTCCTCAGGGAAGCAAAGCACACCTAAGGTAGTAGAGAGGGACATAAAGGTAGAGGAGAGCCTAGATTATACCTATGCTGTTCTGCAACTCAGAGAACATCAAGTGTGTAGTGGGAAGGATCTCTTAAAGGAAGTGGGTTAATTCATGTATTTGTCTTGGAATAAGAAGGTTCCTTCTTCTAACACACTTCATTGGTGATTGTATGTGAAGGAGACTCTCACAGTTAGCTTGTGTGTGTGTAGTGATGGAGCTAACTGTTATGGTTCTTCCCTTCTCATTTTTAAAATAACACTTGTGGAGACATCTGGATGACTCAGTGGATAATATTTGTAAATCTCAGAAAGATTCTGATGTGAAAATTTCTTAGAATAGTTCAGGGAATGCTTTGTGAAATGTTTAACAAAACAAAGAGAGGAAGGTTTAAGGAAAACGATATTGATAATAACTTTATCTTTGCCTCAGTGTGCTTCTGAAAATGGCTGTTTTATTTGCAGAGTAGACTGCTAGAAATCCCAGCCCCTCCTTCCCTTCCTCCCTTCCTTTTGTTCTTCCATCCTTCCTTCTGTCCTTCCTTCCTTTCATCCTTTTGTCCTTCCTTCTTTTATCTCTTGCTCCCTCCCTTCCTTCCTTTTCCTCCTACCCTGCTCTAGGCTGGGAACACAAGAGAAAGACCAGCCTCTCCCCTGGGGTTTGGGACCAGAAGGAGAGCTCCCTCACAAGGGTGAGCGAGTGCCTCAAAGTCAGACATTCAGGTGGCATCAGGGACCAGGCAGGAGTTTGCCTCCCCCCTCACTGAGACATGGGAGAGGTGAACCAAGGGAAGAATATGGTAATTTGCTGCTGGGTCCGTCCACTATTTTCTCCATCCAACTGTTTAGGCTCTGTCTAACTATTTTGTTTCCCATCCAGATAAGAGGAGATAAGAAGCTGGTTGTGCTTTTATTTTTTTTTCCACAGAGTCCCTTTACTTTTTGGTTCTCGGCTTCTAGGGCCACAAAGCCAGGTCCTCCACAAACTTGTGGCAAAACCACAAATGAATCTATTAAAACTATAATGGCTTGACAAATACATGCATTTTGGCTTTAATGACATTTGTCTGAGATACAGAGAGTTCCTTAAATTGGCGGGGTTCCAGCTTTTGAGGTGCATGTATATTATTAGGAAATATATGAGGAGTTTAAAAAGGATTTTGTAATGAAAATAGGCTAGCCGCTATAATTGCAGTGGTACTAGCTGGTGTCATTGTCTATGACAGCCACAACGTGACAGAATTTACAGAAGTGGACGATTTGTAGTGTGCGAAAAAGAAATTGAAGAAACACTGCTATGTGAAAACAAATCACATACTATTATTCTCTGCTTAATCTATTCTGTACTTTCTGTAGTTCTTTTAATTACCAAGAATTATTGTCAGTCTCACGTTTTCACACCCTGAAAAGGTCAAGTGCAGTTTGAGAACGCAAATGAAACACTCCTAAGACATTTTAATTCTCCTAGAAGCCTCCAAGTGTTGGCATCGAAGGAATTTTCTCTAGTGTGAAGGCTTAGAGAAGTACTGTAATTGTGGGTCTCACATTATGTGGCTTCTGGAGAAGACAGTTTGCTCAGTCATTTCCACTTCCATGATTTTCTTATTGTTATTATATGAGAAGTGCTACTTAAAATCATGTCCTTCATTAGTATCATGGAGCATAAGATGAAGTAACAATCCACTCTGCTGTAGCAACCTGAAGACTTCCTCTGTACGTATTCATGTAATTTCATTTTTAAGTAATATAATGCCCAGAAATGTGTCGAAGTATGAAGACTCAGCTAACAAAGACGTCTCTGTGTGACTTTGCAGGGTGAAATAATTACAGCTTATTCTGTTCCTTTCTTTGAGACATGTTATAGCAATGTGTTATTTCAGAAACTGCAGTGAAGAACCTTTTTATGACAGAAATGTTCATTATCTTTTCTACTAATCCTACTTATATCAATATGGAGCATGAAGTACAGATGTAAGACATTCAATATGCTACCAAGTCAATCGCTTGTTTTGAGTAGATTCTGCTACATTTATTGACACTGGCCACTTACATGAAATTGCTTATCACTTCAAAATTATATTGTTTGTGAAGACAATATTCAAATTGAGGTACCTGAATACATTTCCCCATTATTTATTCATTTTTCATGACAATTTCAGAAAGGTATTCCTGGATCTGTCTTGTCACATATTATTTTGTAATCTAGCTGTTCAAAAGTAGTCATGATGTCTGGTCTCCTGGTTGAATCTAATATTTGTCTTAAAAGTTAATAAATGTGGGTTGGAAAACCCTCAGGTGTAGAATGAGCCCTGGACACAGGCCTGTGAATTGTGGGTGGGCATTTTCTCATTAATCTATGGGGAAACATTTCCCCTGGTATCTTTTAAAAGCAAAAATTATTCCTCCTGTTCTGTCTTTTTTCCTTTCTCCCCATTCCCTGTAACCTGTGCTGGTTTTTGAAATAAAAGGTTGCAATTTACTCCTTCAGGAGAAGACCCTAGACTGTATTTTGTGGAATACAGACTAAACCCCACAGCAGGAGGCAGGGTTTAGACTTACTCCATGCCCAGGATTTTCTAGTAGCCAAGCTACATCTTTCTCAGATATGCACAGGTCTGGGGAAGCAAGTTACCTTGTGAGTTGTTCCAATGCTCAAGACTGTGGTATTGAAGCTTCTCTGTGCACCTTTGGACCTTCAGTCACCGTCTGTCAAGTGGCAATTATTGTCTCATTGTACCTCTGCATGGAAGAAGGTATTAACTGCATACATACCAAGGTGACAAAAGCAAGATGAACACATGAGAGGATTAGTTTGCCGGAGATGATAATGAAGAAGGAAAAAAACCCACAGAATCACATTACAGTCAAAAGAATAATCTGAGAGATTCCTAAATCAGGACACATAATAACCCCTCTCTTCTCATGCCTAACCATAAATGCATTAATCCCAGCATAAATAAAGCCCAACATTTTCTTAAAAAAAAATATTTTATTCGAGAGAGAAAGGGCTTCTTGATCTGCTTCATGCTTTTGGAGGTCAGCCATTTACTTTCTACCTACTGACTTTCTCGGGTTTTCCTAGTGTGCTCATGATTGTGTATGTCTCTGTCTAAAAAAAAAAAGGCAGAATATCCAAAGGAAAAAAGCTTTTCTCATATGTGCACCTAAATATAGATATTTGGGGAAGTAAAAGTAAAATGCTTGTGACAAAGTGTGAACACCGCTTGGCAAACAAAGGATTTGTCTGTCTAATTACTATTTCCATAGTAATCTGTTTGCGTTCTACTTGTCAGATAGTCAGTTATGACTGTCAGCCAGAATTGCAATTCCGTCTGAAAATAGGACATTTCACCTTTCAGTATCAAAATCACAACTTTTTTCAGTGAGTTCACTTTCTAGAAAATATGGGACTTATTTTCTAATGTATGCAACTGTTTTGGTTTAACCTGGCAGGCAGCTTAAACAACGACACACACAGCCGTTTGTTCACTCCCTCCCGCTCAGTGGGATGAGGGAGAGAATCAGAAAAAAAAGATAAAACTCATGGGTTGAGATAAAGACAGTTTAATATCACAGAAAAGGATAATAACAGTAATAGTAAACCCAACAAATATACAAAATAAGTGATGCCCACCACAATTGTTCACCACCAATGACCAGCTAGTTCCTGAGCCACGGTCCAAACCACCAGCCAGCTTCCTCCAGGTTATATACTGAGCATGACATCATATGGTATGGAATATCCCTCTTGCCAGTTTGGGTCAGATGTCCTGGATGAGTCCCCTCCCACCTTCTTGTGCATCCCCAGCCTCCTCCCTGGCAGGGCAATATGAGAAGCTGAAAAGTCCTTGACTTGGTGTAAACATTGCCTAGCAACAACCAAAATATTATAGAATCATATCAGTGTGTTATCCACATTATTCTCATCCTAAATCCAAAATAACACTATATCCACTGCTAGGAAGAGGATTAACTTTACCCCAGCCAAAACCAGGACAACAATCACAGTCTAGTTCATGATATCTGTGTAATGTGTTCTTACCCTGTGTGGAAAAAACAGTCATTTCTGAAGGATGTAGGTTCTACACAGACTGTGGTAAAAGCAGTTTTGGATTTTCTGAATGGGACTTAAGAGGATTCTGTTTGTGCCAGGTGATGTGATATGTTATGATATGATGTGATACAGTATGATTCGATACGATGTGATACATGCCCATACAGAGCACCCATTACATTCCCTTTCTCCAGTCCAGACTACCTCCTCTATTGATTGGTTCTCTCATTTTCATGAAAGGATCCAACAGCAACTTTGGTTTTCAGTGATGTACTTTTCTAAGTTACCTGGTGCAACTTGGTGCATTATATATGTTGCAACAATTACAGATGAAGAAAGAAGTTCTGAAAAATACCTGTCTTCTAAAAATCTTCAAACATACACAGACATGCATGGTCTTACTGCTTTGTCACTGGGTGTCACTGAGTTAATTAAGTCCTGCTGAACTCCAGGGATCATTTTGTCTGTTATGATGTAAGGACGGAATATAATACTTCATAATCAGTGAAATCTCAGCACAACTAGAGATATAATTCTGTCTGAATGATAACTTAGAGATATATACGCTAGCTCAGAATATCTGTCATGTTTAAGAGTAGTTCTCATTCATCCAGCCACACTCAGTGCCCTTCTAACCAGAGAATAAAACCAAAGGATATTTGAGGAATAATGATGTGTAAATAGATATAGTGAAAGACCATATAAGGAAAAAGTCTTTGTCCACTTACTTCTTCCAAGAGTTTTAGGTGGATATCTGTCTTTCTAATTTGGTGAGGTTAGTAAGTCCTTCAGAGAGCTGAATCCTGAGTGGGCTGTGTAGTGAAAAGTGTATGTTTGCTATTGGTCATGAGTCAGATCCAGATGAGAGTAGAACCTTAGTTGTCTTCACGCCACTGCCTACAAGCATGTACCTAAGTTACCAATACAGTCAGCTCCAATTAAACATAGGTGTCTTAATGCAGAGACAAATCTCACTATTGTAATTTAAGTTTAGAATAAAAACAACAGATTAACACAAATAAACATATGCACAATCTCAAGGGAAAAAGGAAAGTGAGAAATGGAGAAACTTCATGTAGTAGGTCACACGCCTAGACTGTGGAGGGTAGAGTCCGGATTTAGGAATGCATACTACTCCTATAAGTGTGTATGTATTTGCCTTGTTCCATAGGGTGCTCATATGTAACATACAGATGCATATAGTGGCATTCATCATATTTATTTTCAGCTGTGTGAAAGTTTAGTCTCTGCCTGAACTTCTTGTTCAAATTCCCTTTCCACAAGGAGAGAGAGGGACACTTCTAGAGAGTAAGTCGTTCACCTCTGAGACAGCAGTTCAAGTTGAACAGGTACAACTACAGGTCACTTTTCAAAATGTAAGTAAGTGCTGTACTAAAGCACAGGTGAAAAGCAACAGTCTCTGGAATACCAACACAGAGATCTTCAAGAACAGCAGATGAGAAAAATGAAAATGTATTCATAAACACTACTCTATCCATTAAACACAGTACAATAATATTTGAAAATTATTAGGAGTGGAGAGAAATACTACAGAAATGAGTTTATGAAGAAATATGGGTGAGGCAATACTGATTCTGTCAAGGCCAGAGTAAAAGACTTTCAGCAGCTAAGACACACACTTGAGAGAGATTTCATGTAGATAAACCACTCCTGGCATCATCATAAGGGTGCTCTGTTTTGATGAGCCAGCTTAGCATGTAGAAGTGGATGTGAAACCTCCTTTGATTTCCAGCAGCTGATAACACTGTGGTTCAAGGCTTTGGAAGAAAAAAAAAACAAACAACCCCCCTAACTTTATCATATGGAACTTCAGACTCTTGAAATATTAAGTGAAAAAATTTTATTTGAAGTTTTTTTTCCTGTTTATTATTCCTTTGTTGCTCTATAGTATATACCTGGAGTTACACTCATTCAAGCCTGAGAATATTTATCATAGGCAAATAAGCCAATTACCGCTGAAAAATCCTTGGTTTGGGATTTTGTTTGTTTGGGTTTTGTTTTGTTTTTTGGTGCCTTTTTTTTTTTTTTTGGTAAGATTAACTCTCCCATAACAAAGTCAATCCTACATGGAAAAATGCAGTCCATCTTAACAATAAATAACTTCCAAAGTGGGGAACCACAAATAGAAAGCATAAAGCAAACATGGATTTGCCATGGGAGGGGAGAATTGGACTCTAAGTCCATTCAAACCAGTACAAGCTGGGAAGCAGGTCATCCTTTGCTTTATGATTATGTTTGCAATTATGCAGATGCAAATTTCCTTTCCTTTCCCTCTGTACTATTCTGGTCTGTACCTGTACCTGTACCTACAGGACAAAAGTTTCCAGAGGTACAAGGTATGCATTTGCTTAAAATGCATACTAAAAGATCACACCTTCAAAAAATGAGCTGCCCCTATGGCATACTGGCCTGCTAAACCTCAAATCCAAAGTTCTCAATTCATCTGCAGAACAATCTGTGGAAAACCTGTGCAGCAAATACTTGCTAATTTTCATCAATCATAGCAATTTCTGGTGGTGAAATAGTAATCTTTCAGCTTCCAATTCCTTCCATACTTCTGAACAAATGTGTCAATTAGATATAGTGGTTTTAATGATGCAGATGCCTGTCATTCATATAAAAGCCTCAAAGCCACATAAAATAATACCGACATTCATATACTGGGATTCTCATTTGGAAGCAAAATAGTGACTTGTGGGTAATCATACATGGCATCACTCCTTGAGCCATCAGCTTAAAAATGTATCTGAAACGTATCGTCACTCTGGAATATATCTTCTCTGTGAACAAACTCCAGTGAGGAGTTAGTTCTCACTGTGGGCCATGTAAGCTTAACCAGAAATCTGTTATTTGAAGAAAGAGCATCAGTCTTTCTAGTGTCTGATGAAAAAAGAGGAAGCTGTCAGAAAGAAATAAAACAGGGCTGAAGCCAGGAATCACTTACAGAGAATCTGTGTCCACGAGTTATGTGAAAGGAGAAGCTGAGTAACCAGGAGTTAACTTTGTTCAAGTATGCTGTGAGTGTTTAACAAGTATCAGTAAAAGAGATTTGAGTGGACAATTAGGGACATAGGAGAAAATCTAATGAAATTAGTTTATATAGTTCCTTCTTCTTCCTGCTTCGTTCACTTGATTCACTATAAAGACGAGAATAGAAAGCTTTCCTTGCTGCAGTTCTGAAACACATCAGCTTTGCAGTTTGAGAACAAAGACCTGAGAGAGCTGTCAAAGCTTTATCTTGCTGGGTCAGCCTGGTTGTGCAGGAGGCTAATTCTGAAGTCACTGGTGGCCAGCATTTCATACATAATGGCAAGGACAAAGAGCCAAAATTTGTCAAGCACTTCAGTGGCCAGAGGAACTCATCTCAAGAGTGTTCAGGTCTTTTAGTGGCAGTGGTGTTTCAGCTGTCACCTTAAAAATACAAAAGAGGTGACCAAAAAAAATGATTATGTTTCATTTAAAATCTACCTCTCACAATCAGCGTTCCTGTTCCCCAAATACTTATTATTTGCACAAGCTATGCCGTTCAACTGGACTTTTTATCGGGAAGAGAAGGCAAAAGAGAACAAGGAGGCAACCTTGCACTTGTAGGCTAAAGGAGAGAAGCATTTCTTCATGGAGCGTGCCTTGTGGTGTTCCCATTTACTCATCAGTTCACAGATCAGAGTGTGTGTTGAAGAGAGAAGTATCTCACCCAGGTTCAGCCTAACTGTCTGCCTTTGGCAGGGTCTCTGCATGGAGGAGTCTGAGGACAGCTGTCCTCTTCCAGGCTCAGCTGTTCCGAGAGGTTTCCACTCCAGCTACTCGTCACTGTGCCTCCCCGGAGGCTACTGATGCCCTACGCTGGCTGACTGACTACATTAGTTGTCTCCAACCACCCTGAGGAAAAAAAAAAACAAACAATAGGATAACTTCAAAAGTTTAAATAGTAATTAATTACTAATTTGACCCATGAAGACTAAAGCATGTTAAGGTATATTCCCACAAGCAGTTCAGTAGGCATTGTGGAAAAGAGGCAATTTTGTCACCATGTGGCAAAAGAGCAGCTTTAAATGAGGATTTTCTTTCCTCTGGCATAACAGTTTAAGGCATATTTTTATTTACTATGTCAGAATCAAAACCATTCTTTCATTAAAACAAGAAATATAGGTAACCCATGTTTAAGATAGGTGATCCCAGCATTCTCATCCTGCATCTCAAAGTCTCCTTTAGAGAACCCAGGCTGTGGGTGGCTAGCTGGGACTCCTACCATGCCATAAGGTTTTCATTGTCCTTAACTAGAGTGACTGTTCGGTTGGACTGGATGATCCTTGAGGTCTCTTCCAACCTTAATGATTCTATTCTATTCATTATTCATTCTATTCGTTTCACACACTCTCATTGAAGAGACATAGAATAACACTAGGGTACAGGACAAAAAGATAGCACCACTATTAGTGAGTTAGAAAGAGGATCCTCCTTCTGCACTTTGTGTATTACTTCAACCTTATAAAAGATCTTGTTTTTCTGAGCTTCATGCAATTTTTAGAAAGGCCAGTTTTTGTTTGACTTCTGGAAGGGACAGATTTCAACATGTGTCAAGTACTTTTAAACAAAATTCATCAGAAAGGATAACCTTGGACCTCCATTCAATATCTTTAACATGCAGAGACCCTTTGATTCAAGTGATACCACTGTGAAACTGTATTTTGTATAATTTCCAGAAGTAAAGTATAAATATTTCCAGCAAAGTATTCTGAAGATAAGTTTGTTTGCTAAGTGTGTTTCTTCCTTTTTGGAGCCTTGTTCCTGTTGTAGGAAGCCTTTTTTGTTTTAATGGAAAAATAAAATGGATGGATTCCATAGATTTTAATTTCTACTAGTCTGCAAACTCACAAAACCATAATGTAAGGCATTTGTGACAAATCCCCAAGAATAACGTCTGAGAGTCCCTTGTTAGAATAACGGCCAAGAATACTATTTCTGTAATTTCCTGTTTCTCACCACGCTGAAAAGAATTGTAAACATGACATTTCTCCTACTATTTGTGCACTTTTAAATTCTAATCTCAGCAGGAGCCAGGAAAAGCACAAGAACACCAACCTAACGGCTGCACAGTAAGGGAAGCTGAGATTTGGCACAAATGACCATTAATTGGTTTAGATTTGTATTTCTGTACAAAATATTGCTATTCAAGACTTATAAGGCATTTCCAGAACATGTGACCTATTTATGACATCTGTTTTGGAATCAGACTGTAGGTCTGTTTATTTCTTTCCACTGACTACAAAGGTATGATCAGCTCTGCTGCACATGGTAGATGTATCCATTTGGTCATCTGAGTCTCATCTACTTCGCTTACCTACAGGCAGACATGTCAGTCTGCGTAATGATTTTTGCCTTTATACATCTTGTAAAATCCATATTGCATCAATTGTAAAAGGCACCTCTATTTTATTGTCTATAACATCTTTTAAATACATCAGAAGTTACTACATCCTGTCTATTCAACAATTAAGTATAACATCTAACCTGCAGGTAAGCAATACCCATCCTATAAACCAATTCATTCATTCATGCATGCTAATTTTCCTATATCACAGTCACAGTACTAGGCCCATAGAATCATAGAATCGTTTTGGCTGGAAAAGACCTTTGAGATCACCAAGTCCAAGCATTAACCTAGCACTGCCAAGCCCACCACTAAACCACGTCACTAAGCACCACATCTACACACTTTCTAAATACCTCCAGGGATGGTGACTTAACCACTTCCCTGGGAGGTCTGTTCCAATGCTTGAAAACCCTTTTGGTGAACAAATTGTTCCTAATATCCAACCTAAACCTCCCTTGGCACAACTTGAAGCCATTTCCTCTTGTCACAGAATCACAAGGGTTGGAAGGGACCTCGAAAGATCATCTAGTCCAAACCCCCTGCCAAGGCAGGGCCACCTAGAGCACATCACTCAGGAACATGTCTAGTCGGGTTTTGAATGTCTCCAGAGAAGGAGACTCCACAACCTCTCTGGGCAGCCTGTTCCAGTGCTCCGTCCTATCACTTGTTACTTGGGAGAAGAGACCAACACTCACCTCACCACAGCCTTCTTTCAGATAGTTGTAGAAAGCAATATGGTCTCCCCTGAGCCTCCTTTTCTCCAGACTAAACAACCCCAGTTCCCTCAGCCGCTCCTCATAAGACTTGTGCTCCAGCCCCCTCACCATCTTCGTTCCCCTTCTCTGGATACGTTTCAGGGCCTCGATGTCTTTCTTGTAGTGAGGGGTCCAAAATGGAATGCAGTACTTGAGGTGTGGCCTCATCAGTGTCTAGTAGAGGAGAACGGTCACTTCCCTATTCCTGCTGGCCATACTGCTTCTGATAATAGCTATGCTTCTTCTGGATATTGTTATTCCCTGAGGAATCAAGACATTGCAGAATCCTTGATTCTTTCTCTTTTTTTACACTGCTTCAATGCTGGAATCAATTCTACATCCTGAAGGAGAGTCCTAAATATCCATTTGGCATGCTGTTTTCTGTATGTTATAGTCTCTAAATACAAATATCTGCCCTCACGCAGTTAAGCAAAGGCAGAGAAGGAGCCCAAAGGAAAAAAAAAACAAAAACAACAAAACAGTTTGTGAATGACAGTAAAGAACAGCAAAAAAAATGTCCCTTGTTGCAAAGATGTTAGGAATGTCTCCAGAGTGTTTTGTTCAGTCATATGGGTCTATTGGAAATCAAAGAGACTTCTGCAAAGTAGGGTTTCTCCGTTAGGAAAGATATTCTTCTGTAGACCTTGTCGACTGCAAGCAAAAGGTTTCTACTGACTTTCTTACCTTGTGCTTAATTGATAGCAACTTGTGGAAGCAGCTGTGTAATAAAGGTATCAAAGGATGAAATCTGGGTAAAATGATCTCAAAAATCTTCATTGCTACTGAATGATTTTTGCATAAAAGAAATGGCTGTATGTTATATTAAATAACAAAATATTGGCCAATTAGGGAAGGACTCCAGTATTCTTGGGAAGATTTGAATGTCATCCAGAACCAATCTGTGGAGATGACTGTTGGCAACTTAATTACAAAACACATTTCCGTAGTAGATCAGAAATAGCATGCTTGAGTTTGTACAAGTTAATTCCTGATTGAATTTACAGTACACTAGGACAGATGCTTCCTCCTATTTGTGCAGCATAACAAAAATCCTGAGCTGGAAAGGGAATAATAGCAAAAAGTGCTTGCCTCCATGCTTTTTATTTGTTTGTTTGTGTAAAGGTAATGGATACTCTTTTGGAAAAGTTTTAATAGAGATGTAATGTGCGTATTCTGCAATGAAAAAGGACCAAGCTGACATGGTAATTTTACTCCTGGTGATATTACAGTCACCAAAATAAGTAGAGAAAAGTGTGACTGCACTTTTTAAGCATGTGGAGGGAATTCACATGCAGTTGGAATGCCTCTGCAATCTGCTTTTGCATTCAATCATCTGAGTTTAACTATAATTTTTCCACTAATAAAAGTTCAAATGGTTCAAATTTGCTTCTCTTACCAAGAATGCACTGTGATGTTGGCTGTGATGACAGTCATGGTCATGGAAATAAGCTTTATATAACCCTGAATTTCTAGAAAGTGAAAATGCTGGAGAAGTCTTTCTCCCCTTACTGAATTTTTAAACTTTTGGGTTTGTTTTATTTTTGTTGAAATTGTTTTGATATCTTAACTATATTGAAGCAATGTAAGATATATAGCTTGGGTGTAATATTTCAGCTTGAATAAAGTTGACTTCAAATAGTGCTTAATGTAAAACAACTAGGACAAATTTTACTGATGTGAAAGTAATCTAAAATAGACTATTTGTTCATGCATGGGTTGTGACTCTGCAGCTGAAGTGGTAGGGTACCCCATTTAATACATATAGGAAGGCCAGACAGTGAAGATGGTCAGTTAAAATTTTCAAAAAACTAAGTATCTTTAAGTGGAAGTTATTGATTTAAACAGTGGAAACATTAAAACTAGTCTTTCTGAAAAAATCATGCCTTTGGCTTTCCAGTTTTTCCCCTCTATACGAATTTCAGGAAATATTTTTTAACAGAGGAAGTGACAGGTCTGTCAGACATTGAGTGGAATCTGTAGCACATGCCACTGATTACTTTCAAGTGGTAGATAAATCAACCTGAACTGGCTCTGCAACACTCTGCTTCATGGTCCTTCTCATCTGTCCACTTACTCAAATAGGATGCTCATGGTATGTTCTAGTTTTTGAGGTGGACCTTTGTGTACACTGGGACTATAAAAAGTACAATATGTAGGACACAAAGACATTTAAATACAGGGCTAACAAGTGAATCATATATCCTAAATTAAAAATAAAAACAACAACAACAAACCAACAGAGCCAGTTTAAATTTCTCCATCTTTTTGCTATTACGGTCTGAAGATCTGGTCCAGTAAAGGACTTAATTATGTGTTGAATTGATAAATTCCATGAGATTATGTATGTGGTTAACTGCTTTGATGGATCCAAGACTTAATCTTTAATGGTTAATTTTTATTGTGGTATGTTTGTAGTAGGACCAAAAGTAGTTTAACTGTCTTATTTAATTTTGATATACAATATATAAGCATGGTGGTCTTATGGAAGACTTACAGAAAGAATTTATTACCAAAACCTATAAAATATTTTCTAGTAAGTTTGCAAGTTGTGAATACAGAAGTACATAATCTTACTGTAAGCCCATGGCTGAGCATTTATTAATTGTTTTGTAAAATAAAAAATAGCTGCACAGATTAAAAACATATGAAACAGATGAAATATATGTATAAACCCACTATTTTCCTCTATTTAAATTACAATCTTCCCAGGGTAGTCAAGCATCATTCTACTGGCTAGAACTGGTTACTTAAATAATAACACACTACATTATTGATTAATTATGTTGCTACCTTCATTACATCACAAAATGTCTGATACGGATTTTGTAAAAGATTAATTGTACTCTAGCTTACAAAAAGTATCATCTTTTACAGAAAGCAATTCAACATGAAGTAATACAAAATAGCTGAAGAGAAAATCAAAGATCAAGAGTGAAATTCAGACTTAGAAAGTGCAAATGCAACTTTTTATGTGAGCTAACAAAATAAAGCAGAATCCAGTCCCCACAGAAGCCATAAAAATCTTCCATATCCACCAGAAACTGGGTCTTCAACCCAGTCTCTGTCTCATTGTTGTAAACCCATCTGGAGCTCTATTGTTTTCTGCCTTTTTCTGCTTTTTCTGTTTCCCTGACATTCTGGGACTCTCCAAGTCTTCAGCTCTTTGGAATTCTATGTTATATATTTGATACTCAAAAGTTGGAAAGAAAACATAAATTGCAACCCTGTAAACTACATTTCTCATACTTTCCTAGCATATGATTGTGATTTAAAAAGTACCACAGAGGTATGTGAGATCTGTGTGTATCTCTCAGAACTGACTTAAAGAGAAAAACCCAAAGCATTAAGATGAGCAATAGCATGAAGATAGACATGGTGAACATAACACGCAATGATAATCAGCAAATAGGGACTTCCACCGGGATTTGTTACATATTGAGACATGCTATCAGTGTGTTCCAGTTTCCCTTTTCAAATTCATCAATGATCTAGAAGAAAGTGCAAATATGTTAGTGAATTTCCATAAATATGGATTTGTAAAAAACAGAGAACACAAAAATTTACAAAGAAATCCCAGAGCTGCTAGACAAATGCACAGAGAACAACGTTAGTAAAGTTTATAGATACAAAGAAGAAAATTAAAAAGCCCTCCACAAATGCAGAAAAGAAACTGGAAAACAGGAATGTCAAAAGTAGCTTTGAGATCATATTAGCAAACAAGATATAGTCGGAGTTTGTATTATGATATGGCAGGAAATCACCAATGTAATTTTAAAATGTCTCCATGGAGAAATCATGCCATGGAGGAGGAATATAATAATACCTATTTATCTTGCTCTGCAGAAAATACACCTCGGATACTTAGTTGAAAATTTGGTACTGTGTTATCCAAAAGATAATAACTGGGTTGTTTACAGAGATTAAGAAAAAAAATAAAAAGAAAAACAAGGAAAAGGAATATTAACAGATTAACTTGAAACCTACAATAAGTACCACTGAATACAAGGAAACTATTCACCCAGCTTAAGGATTTTTAAAGTTCTGGTACTCATTTTTAGAGGTGGGGAAAATTTCGTGATTGAGGTTTTGTTTTGTAGGAATATGATTTTTTTTGCAGTGAATGAAACTATTTTTGAGAAATACGTGAAAAATGAAACCTTTAACTGATCTTGATGTTTTTGCAGTAAGAGAAAGAGGGCATAGAAACAAGAATGTGTCAACAAGTAAACCCATATTTGAAAACTAGCATTCCTAGTTGTCATCTTTATTTTTGCTGTGTCTGTTTGTCTGCTGAACTAAAAAATCAATTCACACATTTCTCTGTTTAGTAGCTTGCAGCAGAAAACCCTGAGAGAGTCCCATAAACTTATTTTATTGAGGCAATAACCCACACAGTGTCATCGTTCTGAGGGGAATAGACATGATGACATACTACAAGTACTGAGTGGGCATCAACATCTGAAAATGGGAGGCATGATGCTGATTAATCAAGAGGGTTAGAACTGGGATCCAAGGAAAGATATGAAGACAGGGAAAGTAGGTCAGAACATTAGGGAAAACTTGGTGGTGGGAACAACCATTTGGTGGTTAAATGGTGTCTTAAGGTGTAAGGATTCTGGACTTGTGTATATGGATAAAACCTAGCACACTCTACAGGAAAATGTGAGTACAGTAGTAATAATAATAATTATTTATAATTATAAATAATAATAATAAATATAATAATTTCAGGGAGATTTCCTTTGGAACATTTAAAACTAAACTGTCTGCAACACTGGTATCTTTGTGGTAAAGGAAAACTCTTGCACTGGATAGGGAAGGAAAAAATAGACCTTTTTCATTATAGATGTCTGGGCTTGTGTGAAGCTGAATGCCTTTAAAAAATGGGCATTCTCAAGAATCTGGTGTCTGCTATCAGTATTATAGGGAAAATGTTTCCCTTTCTCGCTTAGTTTTCAGTCAGTGTGGCAAATAATCTAAATGTTTGTGTAATTAATGCAAGACTGTGTAACTGATGTGGCCAAAGACGGTTCTGCTGCAGAACAGAGGGCTCACTGGATGAAAAAACAAATGAAAACCAAATACCACGTCTGGATTATGTTATAGCTACACGTGATAGGTTGTACATCTGAGAGGAGGAGGGAGAGAAATTGAGCCAAAGAGGGCAAATTCCTCAAACACACAGGAAGGAGACTTGGTTGTACCTGAGGGGGAAGGGAGGACATTGGATTCTACACATGCTATGCAAAAAAAAGTAATACATTACCCAGCATACCCTGTGAGCATGCTACTTCACATGGTGTCAGTGAAGACATATCAGGGACAAAAGAGATTACTTACAGTGTTAAAGTGTCATGTCAGGTCACTATTCGAACAGGAGCGATTACAAGCACATGCTTATTTTGTGGACTTGTTTGGATTTTTAATCCTTAAAGCTGGTTCTTTTTGGATGTTTGGTTCCTGAATAAATATTTAGGAACCTTAAAGTAGAGGGCAAAACTGTTTAATGTGTTTGTTTTCAGTTTGCTGTGTAAATACTGAGTATGGGATATACTGCTGAAGGGGCATGAAAGCGGGCAGCTGAGAGGAAACCTGCTCATGTGCCTTGACCTGGTGGCCACTGGTGGAGTCAGAGTGAGTGTCTCAGAGGGACGTGACATGCTCTGAGAGCAGCTTAGGCTTGGTGTGGAGAAACTTCAGAATTGTCTCAAGAGGTGGGTAGGGGTGAAAATAAGACAGCTGAGATACTCCTGAGAAGAGCTGGCTGTCTTGTCTGCGACAGGGAACAGGCTCATAGCTAAGCCTTGCTCAAAGTCCATCTCCAGGTATGTACATTTGAGAGGTCCATTTTTACTGACTACAAATGGTGATAAAACACAATGTTTTTCACTCTTGAATCACCTTGCTGGCTATCGAATAGTACATAGTCACTTTAATGCAGAATACTGACTAATGCTCATTGAGCAAACGTAGCAAAGGTTTAAAACTATTACCTCTCAGCGGATATTTTGCACTTCATCTGTCAGTCACAGCTTTCTTGGCAGAGTCAGCAGAAGGCAGCATGCGAACCATTCAGCAGCAAACGCAACTAAGGCACCGGTCTGTGGAATGGAGCAGTTGAAATAATAGAACGTAGTTTTTTTATTTTTTTCCTACTAGGAGAGTCTGCAGCTTTTGGTGGTGCCGAGACCTGGGTGCAGTAACACCTATGATCACTACAGTGAACTATGCCTGAGGTTTTCTGTTCCAGGCTGAGTCTCATTGCTTTGAATTGCAGAGGAAGAGCAACCTAAGGAGTTATTAAGTTATTACTGTACTTGCCTACAGTAAGATGGGCAAGAACTATTTAGGAGTGGAGCTTGTTACATTGCAAATAGCCCCACTTTCAATGCAGAACTGGTCTCCACATTCATAATTACTGTGCCACGTAATGTAAAAAACAGCAGGGAAAATTATAAGGTCTTTGATGGTGACTTTGAGTGTTATCAGGGAGCGTAGTGATAGGAAAAGGGTGAATGGGTTTAAACTAAAGAAGGGGAGATTTAAATTAGATACAAGGAAGAAATTCTTCCCTGTGAGGGTGGTGAGGCACTGGAACAGGTTGCCCAGAGAAGTTGTGGCTGCCCCATCCCTGGCAGTGTTCAAGGCCAGGTTGGATGGGGCTTTGGGCAACCTGGTCTAGTGTAGGGTGTCCCTGCCCATGGCAGGGGGGTTGGAACTAGGTAATCTTTGAGGTTCCTTCCAACTCTGTGATTCTGCGATTCTACGAAAATCCACCATTCTTTGTTCATGGTGCTTGATTAATCTTTTAGTTCACATAGTGGTGTTTGTATATCTCTTTTTTTTAAAAGACTGTAACTATTAACACATGTGAATGACTATTATTTTAGCTAGTTATTTTCTTGAAAAATGGGTATTCATTCCCTAAAAGCTCAAAATAAACTTCATTAAAGAAGTATTTGTGAAGAGTGAATAAGAAGGGTGAATGTGTAGTGAAATCACTGGTGGATCAAAATCTGTCTGAAACACTCTTCAGAAAAATTCAGCAAGTGCTAGCAGATTTCCAGGTAGAAATAAGCATTTTTGCTCCTCAGAGAGTAACAGCTCCAGTAAAACACAAGAGTATGTGTACATATATATATATAAATATTCAAAGTCAAGGCAGTGAGTTAGCCATCTGAGTCTCATTGAAGATAATGAGAACCACGTGGCCAAATCCCTGCTTACAACATGGAAAATTTTTCCTAGTAGCTCTATGCAACATGAAAAAAATGTTAAATAATGAAACATTGCAACTTTTAAAGACTTTTTAAATACAGAACACATCTTAGTCAAGATAAGTTTTCTAAAAAATTGTAAAACCACCATAAAATTCTTGGCTGTGCTTAAAGAAACTGTAACATCGACCATTATCATTTAGAAAGACATAATTTCCATTTCATGTTAATGAACTAGCAAAGACAAAAGATGCTTTTCTGTCTACTAGCTTCTACCTGTCTGTTTATGTCTTCTAAAAAAATCAAGCAACAATTTAAGTAGGAATTCTCAGAGAAATGCTGAAAGGGCACTGTGATTATTGCAGCTACAAAAAGATGAAACACAGAAGAAAAGCTCATCACATCATGAAGTCTGCAATGGTACCAGAGTAGCAACCATTTTACCAAAAACTGACAACAGTTGTAAATCTGATTCTTAAATCACTAACAACATGCATATTTTTAAGGGTGACATAGGCACAGGCACTGGCTGCAAAAGAAAATAAAGTAAGTTATAAAGGTTCATTACTTAAGTGGAAGCCTAAGGTGAAAACCCATCCTTATTGGAGTGATGCAGAGTTTAAAGAAGTGAAATGACGAAAAGGGGAAATTTTTTATTAATCTGTGTGTGATGTATATCATTCTACCTTTTAACTATCACTCTTTCAAGTCAGTGGAAGAAAAAGAAGCCAGAAAACTCTCTTTGGTTTACTTTTATTGTAGCATAAGGTGGAAACCAAATTTTACTAGTCAAAATGGATCATTATCCCAGCTTGGAACGAAACAAGTTAAAACATGGAGTAGAGGAGGATGTTTGCACACACCAGTCAGTAGACAGTCCTTAGAATGAGTCGAATGACAGAATATGAAGAAAGTGAGAAAAGCCCCCCAACTCTGGATAAAACTTCCATTGTGCTCATTTTTATTATGGTTCAAAACTGAAAGGCTGTTCAGCAGGGTACCTGACATATCAACTCATCTGAATCGAAGCATGAGTTTTCTAGCATTCAGACTGGAATCTGTAAGGGATGGACGATTCCCAGCAGTTTTCATCCTTACCAGGCAATGCCCGAACATTTTGATTATGTTTATCTTCACTGGGAAGATCAGCTTAGGCTGAAAAGTAAAGACATATGTGGTGTGCAAACCATGTAGAGCCAAAACCGTCTGAAAAACCCACAAAGTTTTAGGGATTTTTTCACCAGAATTTTATCAGATGCTCAAAAGTGTCATTTAAAAGCTTGGTCCTGATTGACTATCTTTCCCTCTCTATGCACTAAGCATATATATATTAAAAGCTTGCTTTTGATTTTAATATCTTTATTTAATATTTTTTATCTAATCTCTGATAGTGCATGGCTCTGGCCATACAAGTATGCAGTTTACAGATGTGACCTCAGTGATACATATACTAGAAACTTCAGCCACCTGACAGTTCAAAGACAAGAGAAGTTGTCTGCTACTGACTTTCTTCTTGCACTGCAAAGCCCTCACAGTTTTGCTGTGTTGGTAGATATGAACTAAATTACTTCCCTGGGTGGTGCAACTGTAGACTAAGAGTCACTCTGATGGGTGATATTTTAATGAACTATTTCATTTCTCTAAACATATGAAAATGTTACATCACACAGAAAGCTGTATTTGTGCATGTAACATAACAATGCACTTATGATTGTACAAAAAAGAGTTGCATTCTTATTGCATCATAGTGTTGATTATTTAAGCCGTAAGCCGTGTACTAGTTGTTTGACACACTGCGTTTAATATTTAGTAATTTCCATGAGTCTGGTCCTCCTCCTGTGTTACTCTCTATCTATAAAAGAGAAGGACTTCGACTCCTTCTACAAAGTACATCTTTTTTCTTTTTGAATTTAACACCTTTTCCTTCAGCCTAAGAGTTCATCATACTCAAAGAAAGATTTTTTTTAAAGTATGTTGGGCTAACGCTGTGAACTGTTTGGATGCATGATTGTGGATTTGGTGAAAAACCTAACATTTTTCTCAGTCAGGATGGATTATGATTTTTCCACTTCGCTTTGGCAGGTTCATTATACCACAGTGCACGTATGCTTGCCCATAATTACCTGCTACCAGTTGTAATGCATTGATCTTTATTTTGAAATTAGGTTTCCACAATGCATGTAATATAAGATGTAAAATTACAGAGTGCTGAAATTGATGTAAGAGTACTTTTCGTCTTTGACCTATACAATAAACAGATGCTTTGAGACTGCCAAAATTCATTTAGACTCCAGGTTAATGTCAGAGAGACAGCTCAGAAAAACAAACAAATGAAATTATTTGTGCTGATTGTTTACATAGTGACTAGATATCAGCTTTGTTTCAGGGAGATGTGTAGAAACTTCCTCACTGCCTTCAATTCTTCAAATACAGGATTTTTAAAATCTCAGTCACTAAAACAGAAACATGCATGTGATTTCATACCACAGTGACAAGGATTTGAGTCCTATAATTGACGTTAAAGCTGTCAACATCTTTTATCTTGAAAAGTATCACCAGTTAGAACATGATTCTCATGTTCTTCAAATTCTCCTTCTTCATGTTATTCTTACGTTTCTAGGCATTCAGAAATCTGCATCAATATTCCCTTTGGTAATTTGGAACTGCAGAAAAAGCGGTAAGATGAGGAAGATGGCTTACTAAACACAGAATACACTGCCTTGAGAAGAACTCACATTACGGCTATCAATTAAGTGTGAATAAGCGCTTATATATCTGTAAATGCATACATATTCTATACACACACATATGTATTTCATCATGTCATAAACTTTATGAACCCTAAACAAATCATGCTCCAGACTCAGGTTACCCAGGCAGAGTGTTCTCAGTGCAGAGCAGTACCTAACTGGATATCTAACTGGGTAACTATGTCATGGCTATCTTTTTCTTTTGGATATATTTTGCTAGGTTTTTTAAGGCCATAGGGCAATTTTGTGATCTAATATAAACTTCAGCATAATATGGACAACATACTAAAAAAAAAAAAGATAGTATAACTGTCTCTATCTTCTATGAACTGAGGTATGAAATGTCATGAAGCTGGGAAAAGTTCATAGATTGCAGAAGGGAAATACTTTGGCTGAAAAGACTCCGCAGTACATATGCAAACCAACATACATCCCCAGACCCAACAAATACCAGAAGATGTATTTATACAGTGTTGCATAGTACTCTAGTGATAAGGTGCTCTCTGAGCATGGCTTTAGTGTCTGTATGAGATTTTCTGTGGCTTTGACTTCTCCTGTCATTCCTCTTTTTTTTCCTCTTTTATTCTTTTTTTTTCCCCTTTTTTTCTTTTTCTTTTTTTTTCCCAGAAGAAATAAATATAGGCATAATTATCTGTGTTGATGTGTATTTTGGGATTGTTCCAAATCCCACTGAAATGAGCCAAAAGACTCTCACTGAGTTCTGTTAGTCCTGCATTAGGCTCTGTTTCTCTTCATTATATCATATCTGCTAATGCCTTCCTATTTCATGTTATTCTGGACTAGTTTTTAATGCACCCTTATCATAGTTTCTCGTAAAAGTAACATTTTCAAGTACTCTGCTTACCCGACTACCATTACTATTCCAAACATCTATCACACCCATGGCAACTGTACCCACAAATTGTCACACAAATCCAGACAGCTGGTAGTCCTACTATTGCCTGTATGAACAACTGAATATTTGAAAATATAGAAAGGACTCTGTAAGGATATTAAGATACTTTGAGGACTGTTTTGATAGCTCAGAACAAGGGGAATCATACTGCAAAGAAATTTGTTAAGAATAGACACAACACAACCAATGGGGGACTCATCTATGCTGAGAGGTGACCACAGTCACAGTAAATGTTGCAGGGTTCCCATATCTCATTCAGGAAATCTGGGAAGAAACTGAGACTGTGCGGCTCATAATCTGTGAGTCTAACACCTCTGGGATGCACCAGACTTATTTTATGTGAGCTGCACAGTGAGCCAGAGTAGCCTTAACCATCTGCATGCGGGGTGCGCTTTGCACGAGCCTGGTTCATCCTGCCCATACTGGGACTGTACATACGCTCCGAGCATGCACTGCAGTTGTTTGGCTGGGGGGCTCACAGAAGATCAGCAGCTGCACTCAGAGCTGCTGCAGCTCTGAGCAGGTTGTTGTGCTAATAAGGGGCTCTCACACACCTTGACTCCTTCAGTAAATCCGTACCTGATTATTCTAAAGATGACTTTATGTTTGTACAAAGATCACATCCAGAAAATAAGCTGGGGAGTCAATACACAAAAAGTACTAGGCTCTTTTTTAAATTATTTGTCTCTTGTGCTAGCCTTCCAGCATATCCTTCCAAATCCAGATTTTTCAGTCTCATGACCTGAACAGACAGTGACTTGCTTGAAAAAGCAAGTGGGCTTCTGGCCAAATGCATTCACCTGCGTTCAAGTGGATGCTGAAATTTGCGAAAGAAACACATGAGCAAGTTGTGATTAACTCCACCAGGATTTAAATGGTAGTGAGCAGAAGCACATTACTTCTAAGGGGGAACCTGCAGGGTTTGGTATATTTTAACAAACAGAGTGTAATTTCACACATTGAGTTAATTCATTTAACTTTCCAGTGTCCCTTGGGAGCCAAGTCCTTAAACTACATACTGTTTCGGCAGGGACCATAATTCTGTTTGCAGAGTGCTTAGTTTAGTGGAACTCAGATCTCCACAGTGCCTCTAGGACTACTGGAAAACAAATGTGAAGTAATAATACAACAATAATGTGGTAGCTAGATGCATTGAATGTCACAACAGCATTCCTTCTGATTTACAAGAGGTTGTGCAAAATGAAGATTAAGCTCTTGGTCTGTAATAGATACCTGTTCCAAATGTCAGTTGTTATGAAACAGGACCACAATTGGCTGCAGGCCGTCCGAGAGGATCTCTGCAATTTCTTCTGGATATTCACACAAACATGGATTAGAGGGGCAAGTTGCTGACACCTCTGGTGCTAAAGCTAGCATGAGAAGTGTTATATGTCAAAAAAACCACTTCTTACCAATGAACAATGTAGAAATATTGACTGCCAGTGAGCAAAGAACAATTATTTTATAGAGAGCTTGAATTGCATCATTTTTGTCTGTTCCCTAATGTTTTGGGTTTTTTACCTCACTGAAGAAACTGCTAAGGCACTAAGATCGACAGCTGTTGCAGCACCATTAGAGGCTCAATTTTGTGCAGAAGTCTACATGTTACTGAACTGACACATTTCCGTACAGACTAAGCAAGTGCAGAATTGCTTATCATTCCTCGACAGAAACAGTCTACCCACACCTTTCACAAACAGTAAATTGATCTGGAAAGCTATAAAAATTAACTGAAATTTACTGTTCTTAAAGATCTACAATAGGCAGTTCTTAGTCCCCTAGAGGCACGTAAAGGCCAGCTTCAAGATGGGAACACTGAAGACTCCTTTTAGTCTTCTGATGCACACCAGAAGTTGTGGAAATGTGGTCTCCCACTCCCTGGAAAAGGACATTCATTGCTGTTATGAAGATGGGTATTGTCATTTTAGTAAGAAATAATACCCTGTAAATGTTTGAAATAAGGCAGTGACTCAAATTCTAAATTTCAGTTTCATAGCACTATGTTAGAGTAGTCCTGAGACAGATGCCTGAAGAATTTATTCCCAATCTTTTACACGGCTGGCTTCAGCTGCCCTGTGTGCTGGCTGTGCTGAATGCTGGTAAATGCCTTATACTCCTTTGTCCAGTAACAGAGTGTACACACCTGATTTATGACTCTGAAACTCACTTGGGGACTGTGTCCATTTGATTATTCATATTTCTGTATGGAGCAGAGAACCAACTAAGTCCTTTGACTCTAGACATTGACTGTGTCTTTTTCAAATCTCTCCTGACACATCTTTCACTTTACATTAAATGGACGTAAATGAACTGGGGTTTTGTTGTGTTCCTATGCTCCCAACAAACGCAGTCACACTCTTTCTCTCTCTAAATGAACACTCACTTATTTACGAACAGTGAAATAGTCTTTGCTTTCTATTTTCATGCTGTTAGGCAGAAGATCTACACCCTAAAGGTGCACTTAGTTCTGAATTCTGCTCAGCTTTAGGCAGCTTTATTGAAGTGGTTCACTGAGAGTTCAACAGAAAAAACTCAACCAGATGCACAAAAAATATTTAGTAATAAAGGGTATAGTTTTCTTGTGAATTTCAGGAATACAAAATACAAACTACAAAGATGCGGAGTCAGAGGTGGAATACCAACAGGCGTATTCACCTACAACTTCTGCTTTGAGGGCAGGGTTTTGCGAGGTCTAAACAGTGTTGTGAGAATATTTCTCTTTTATCTTTATTGTGTATATCCCCTGGGAATAGGTAAGAACCAATAACACTTGATTAATCTGTAGAGGTCATTTATGTCAGAGTATTCCCCTGAGAAATAAGCACCTACTGATTTCTAGGTGCAAGTTGTATGTCATGAGATACACGATTGGTTTACCTAATTAAGCAAGAATCAGGGTGAATTATGAGTCTTTCCTTATAACATTGTCTTCCTCATAACTTTAAAGTACTTAGTGAAATGGAGAGCACATGTTTGGTCTGAATAGTCCTACCACAATAACAGAGCTCAATACAGTCAATTTTGACCAAGGAGTCATCCTCAGTGGTAATCAATGATAAGAAACTGGAGGTGTGTGAGCAATGGGGAAGCCTGCAGGAAGAAAAAGAAAGGGAACTCAATCTTTAGAAGCATGTAGACCTGGATCAGAGAAGCATTTGTCTAATGAGATTTTGTCATATTGCAAATGTGAATTTTAAGGAGAAGCCCTTTATCCATTAAATGGATGCAGTTCATACTTGAGATATATGGAAAAATAAAATAGCAATCTGATATCAAACTGTTATGGTGTTTGTGTAAGGACAGTGTCTGAGTATCAGCAAAAGACAAGCTGTGGTGGAAATAAGAAACATTTTTTTTCCTACACCTTGATGAGAATTCTTTTTCAAGGCCAACCCATATATAAAGGAGAAATATCTGCTTGCATTTGATTTTATACCTTAATTTAGGACATGCCATAACAAATTCAGTAGATTTCAAGGACAGGATATATTAGGTATACATTATTAATAAATTAATATAGATAGGAGTGATTTTTTAAATAAGTATTTGTTATATTTCAAATAAACTGTGCATAATGTGCAACACTGCACCAAAAATATAACAAAATAAATGTACATTTGCAAGTGTTTAAATATTAAAGTGATGATTATTTACTTAAGATCACGAGATGTAAATAAAGATGGGGGGAAAAAAGGAGATACAGAGATGCAAGTTCCATTTTTTATTTTCTCCACAGAGAGGGGAAAAGAAAGTATTGATGCAGCCATTTTGTCATATCTGGTGTGGATTTCTGTGGCGTTTCTGTCATGCAGTATGCCACAGACTGCATTTGAAAATGGAATTGTGGAAAAGAGCTAGCTTAGGTGAAGGGAAGAATCAGTATCTAATAATATGGAACAACACAACAAAATATTTGTAGTACAAATAATGTGAATTTCTAGCCATTCTTCTACAGATTAACTGCCATGACAAATGCCGTATGATATAACCAGTATTTAAAGTGAAGATGAAAGAACATGAAGCCACATTGTAAAGGTTAAACTTGGGCAAACTTGACTTTAAAGTTCAAAAGACACTACATGAGGCCGTTCAGAAATTGTCTCATTTCTTTTTCACTTTTTGAAGGTTTTTCCCTGTTCTTCAGCATTATGCAGGGATTTAAGATTTAGCATCACTCATATTTTGGAAAACCTGAAGGCAAGAAAGCCTCCACTATGGTACTAAGCCTAGGACCAGAAAAAAACAAAATAATGCATATCTGAATATCCTTGAAAATAATGCAAACACTAATATTTTTGCTTGTAGCTTGTGTTGGTAATTTGCAAATTATACTTTGCATTTACATGTACTAGTTATCATTTTAAGATTCCAGCTTAAAAAGGAATCTCAAGATGCTGTGAAGTAGTTCCCTCACATTGAAAATACCTGTTTGTTTTTGATTGTACAATACAAAGACTTATCTCCTGTTTGACCTTTCTGTAGTACATGCCAAGAATACATGAGCCAAAATAAGGTTCGATATCAGAATTAAATTGCAAACAGCATTATCTTCATGTACATAATGGATCTTTTATAAAGAGACAGAATTTCTTTTTCTTTAGACTTAGAGAGATTAAGGTCACATCACAGTATGTTAAAATACACAAACCTCGATAATCTTTGGCAGATTTACTACCTACCACACACTCACAGATCCCTGTGAATCTTTGTAATTCTGAACGTGAACAGCTGGTAATAAATAACCAAACATAAAGTGCTTGATGGAAAGAGAAAGATACCTTCTTATACTCCCAGCGAGGTTCTTCACTGGAAAGCTAATCAAAGAATGATTCAGAAGAAAAGCTAAAAACAATATTCAGCTTGTTTTTGCAGATGTCCCAACTTTTGAGCTTTAATTTATGGTGCAAATATTTCAGTAAAACAACAAATACTAGGGTCTGAGCCAGATGAAATTTACCAAGAACTTCTAGTTTGTTTTTTTTTTAACCCGTCTGATTTAGCAAAGTTTTCTATTTGTGAATACTCCAGAGCCATATAGTTGCATAGGAGAAAGCATTTAACATTTTAGGAGGTGTAAGAAAGAAAGAAGAGTAAAATGGGAGCCCAGTGTTAAATATCATTAACTACATTTCTGGATTTGTCTATATGATTGCTACCTTTAAATTGTGGGAGGTTTCTGTAGGAGGCTTGGAAGAAGGGTCTTGCAAGAAACTCTTTAAGAGTTTTTTGAATGCTTTGTGGAGCTGGGTTGTTGACAGACATCCTCTCTTTGCCTATAAGCCTTTAAACCTTGTTTATCCATAACAACTGTTCACATGATCAGGGTGAAGGCTGTATTCCCAGCACGGTGTGGGGACCATGATCTGGTCATCTCATGGCAGCCCTATAGAGGCTGTAGAGAGTAATAGAACCATATTTGCTCTTTTTATCATCTCTGTCACTGGCTCAGAAGAAATTGCAGCCAGTCCCACTGAAGGAGTGGGATTCAGAGGGAGATAGTGAGCAGGTGAAGGAAGCTGGATTACAGACACTTGTTGTCAACAGTCATTGTTCTGCCTCCTATCAGTTCTTCAGAGGGATGGGGAGTATGTGGAGTCCTGCAGGAGTATGTAGCCACATTATAGCCTCATTTGGTGAAAAAACGCATGCTCACATGTATTTTAAAGTCCTCTTTATGCTCAGCAAAAACACCTTTTTTTTTAGTGTGGAAGATTCACATGCAATTAATACTTTGTATCATCTGCAGCATGGTAAATGACGGCCTTACTTCCAGCTATCTTCATCATTCCTCATCTTAGCAAAAGCAAAGCAGATCTGGGAATGAAGCTGACTCACTAAGTAGTACTACTAAGTAGTACAGAAGGCAGCATGCATCTCAAGAATCAGGAGCAGTATCAGTTGCATCCTCTGTTGTTTATACTGGCTTCAAAGAAGGTGCTGAATCAAGTTCAAAGTGCACGTCACTGTCTTTTAAGTATTGAAGGGGTCCGAAGCACATCAAAATTGACTGAAATTATATGATTTAGATTTTCATTTTTTTTTAGAAAAACAGGAAAACTTTCTCAGAAACTTTCTAAAATGTACTCCCTGGGGAAAATGGGGCTCTTAAAAACTGCTTTTGATAGCCTTCTTCTCCCTTTATCCTCTGTGTTTAGTATAAACTCACATCCCAAAATCAAAATAACCCCTTATCTGTCCTTCTTCCCTTGGGAAGATAAAAGAAACTACAGATATGGCTGTCATATAGAGCAGCTAAGTACTAAGGTAATGAGCATGGAACAGAATGGAGTTGAACAGAATATAATAGCACAGCAACCTCATCCACAGGGAATGGTATATTTTTTGCTCATCTATAAGGTATGGGAAAAGAACTGTTAGACATCTTGCTACAGCTCTGTGTTCTTGAAATTAAATTTAATTCTGCACTTCAGTCAAAAATCACTATCAATCAAACTAGCTGTAAAAGGGTGGTGATCAGTGGTCTAGAGTTTAAGGCAGTTAGCTATGCTGGCAGATTGCCTGGATACCTCGCCTGGGAAAATCATGTAACCATGTTGGTCAATGGATCACCTAAACATAGATGGACATCTGAGCCTGAGCCTCAGACCTCATCACTGGCGCCAGCCACTGTGTGGCTTTTACACTATCTGAGCCAGATGCTTAACTGAATTAGGCAAATTACACTGTTTTCCATCTACTGAGAAGATGGCCCATTTCTTTTTGTATATAATAGGAAGCAATTTTCAGAAGCTATGTCCCCATCATCAATAGCAATATGGCATTATGAAATTATAGCCCATGAGGAGAGAGAAGTTAAACTAACATTAAGGGCATTTCCATATTCAGATCTCTAAGAACTCATCAGACAAACTGTAATACACCAGGAAAAGTCCATATGAGTTTTTCTGTTTCATCAGATCTAGGAGTGTCGCTGTAGGCAGTCTTCTTTGGATAGTGAATTATTTTAACTCAATATTCAACAAGTAACAATCAGTCTTTATAGGCAAAATTTTCACCAGTTTAATACTAGGAAACATAACAGAAAATGTACATTCAGGTTATTCAGCTTTTAGCCCTGGACATAAGGGTAGTTAATCACCTGTACACTCTACTCTTCAGAGCAGGTCAAAAGGGAATGGCTGATACTTTGGTTTTATCCAATTCAGTTGCCTCATAACGAGGTTGCTTGACTGAACAACTAGACTACTGCAGAGTGGAACAGGAATGTTTCTGTTATTATAGGTTAGCAGTAAATTAGTACTTACAGGAGCAAGGGCTAGTTCAGCTGGGCTGAAGTATGATTCAGTGGTGTCTCTGAGTCACAATATCTCTGGATCTGGGGTTGTGTAGCTCATATATCAGCCCTTGGTCAGGTCTCTGCTTAGTCCCTAAGTCTGTTCTTATGACTTTAAAGAAATTCAGATAGAGTTAGAGGTTTATTAACTGAACCCTTTTGCTGTGTTTTTTGCTTTTCATTGTACTCTTTGTTTTGCATTCTGTTATGCGATCTCCCCCTATGTATATACCTCAGTTTGCACAGTTCCCTGAGCACAGTAAGCCATGGCTCTTGCATGTTAATTATCAGCTATTTCCCCTTACCTTAGGAGTAGGAATGAAAGAAAGTAAGTCTGGCATCTGAACTAGTTTCACGTTTTCTTCCTACAAGCTTTATCATTGTTCAGTTCTAGTGGAGGTGCCCTTTTATTCACATAGTGAGCATCCTATGTTGAGTCTTTTGATTCCACTCCCAGACCACTTTTAAACCACATACTTGCATTCATCCTAATGGTGTCATTTTAAGTTTTTCTTTTTTCACTCTTTCCGTTCCTCATCCTCCACTTGAGTTCCTGACTCTCTGGTCATTTTCTGTTGGCAACAATAAAAATTATATGTGTATATAAATTGTGAGAGTGACTAATTCTTCATGACTGTCTTCTCTCATCTTCATTTCCATTTTCCCAAGCCTTTCCATATGTCCTTGAATATTTCATTTCAATAATTAAACTTTCCAAGTTGGCCCATAAAGCAGAACCAGCAGCATAGCCTTTTTTCTCTCTCCCTTCTTCTTTCTCCTTGGCATGGTGGGAGTCAGTATTTCTACAAAAGCCTGCCACAGACTTTGGGCTCTGTGCCTTTGGGAGAGTGAAACAATGTTGGGAGTCACTGGGAAGCTATGTGTGCCAGGGAAACCCTCTATTTCAAGTGTTCCTGTTCCACTGTTATTTTTTCCCCTCTGGGTTCTTTTGACGGTTTCCAGGTCTCTCTTCTGGGATTAGACTGTTTTATTTGCTATTGCTGCTAAGAAGCATCATCAAAATGGAGAAGTAAAAGAATCTTCCAGTCTTTTTAGTACAGTTCAACTTGATTCTATGAGTGGGATTCAGTAACAAAAGCATTTCATAAATGTGCAAGTGCAGTTTAATATCTAGACTGTAGTGAAATTGACATTAAAATCCTCTAATGCTGAAAATAAAAGTTGGGACTTTTTTTATTTAATTTTATTTTTTAAATTGTGAATTCATTATCAAAACAGCAGTCTTGATCATGTATTGGCAACTGGTGCAATTATGTGATTCTTGTATTGCTTTTCTCCAGCTTGTTCTTCCATTATTAAGTCCATTAGACTAGCATGAGTACAGGACTATTAAAATTACAAGAAAGACTATACGATAATTTTTAATGTACTCACTCTATAATAATAATTTTTATGTACTCTACTTTGTCATTCCATTCATTATGTTCTGAGGCTTATATTTTTCTCCTTCTGTTATTTCTCACTGCAGGTATCCTGTCTTACATAATTGTTCCTTTCATAAGGCCATGGGTCTTGGTGGAAACTGTGTTGCATATATCAGCATATCAGCAGTATCGTCTTCCATCAGACTCTTTGAATAAACATTCTCACAAGGAATGGGAACTGTAACCCACCTTTTCCACCTAACTGAAATGTCAGAAGTTTTTCTGGACAAGATAAGTCAAGACCAAATGCCTACAGTAATACACATCCTGAGGTAGGCAGGAGGACCAAGATGTACTCCACATTTAAGGACAAAAGTAATTTGCCTCAACTAACTAGATCCTATATGCAGTGTTCCCATAGATCCCCATGCTTCCACGAGGTGATAGAACAGTTTCAGTTTCATTCAGACTCAGTGTCCAGAGATGTTCAACTCATGTCCTCAGAAAGGAGCACTGAGACTGAAGGTGGCTTGCAGCATCTAAATAGATGGATTGAGGTTGCCCTTTCCTTGGCAACTTTAGTGTAAAGCCCTCTTCACTGGCCTGGCAAGATTCTCTTCCCCTTCTCCGACAGATGAACCCCATCGGCCTCCAGCAGATCAAGTTTCTCAAAGTGAGTCCCATGGTCTACACAGCCAAACTGTTGGCTGTGGCACCAGTCCTGTAACCATTTGTTGACTTGCCAGATTTGACTGGTCCTTTGTTACCCCTTCCTGTTGACTGGGTGGATTGATGAAAAAACTACCTGCACTCCAGAGTCCCTTACTGCCACTCCCAGGGCTCTGTAATCCTTCTTGATACTCCTCAGACTGCTTCTGGCTGCGTCACTGGTGCCCACGTGAAACAACAGCAGCAGATAACAGTCAGTGGACTGTATGAGGCTTGGTAGTTTCTTGGTGGCATCCCTGATCAGAGCCCTGGAAAGCAGCACACTTCTCTAGAGAGTACGTCAGGTCAGCGAACGGGTGCCTTGGTAGCTCTCAGAAGAGAAGTACCTACTACTGTCACCCATTGCCTTTACTTGGTTGTTACACAGGGAGCAGACCGGGCTGCCTTTCTCAGCTCCAGCATCTCTCCTATGTGGTGAGTCTTTCCTCTTCAGTCTGCAGAGCAGTGAAGCGGTTCTGCAAGGGCACCTCAGGCTTCGGGGGAAGTCTCTTCCTCCTGCTGGCCTTTGCCGTCACAAGTTTCCATTCTTCTGCATTATTGGCTCCTCTCCCTTCTGTGTGTGCCAGTGGGGGAATTTTAGGCTGTGTGAACACGGGCTTTGGGTACACTGCAGACTGCCCTTTCCCTTTCCCTGTCCCTGTCCCTTTCCTTTTCCCTTTTTTGCTTTCTTCTTCTCTTTTTCCTTTCTTCTCCTTCTCCTCCTTCCCCTCCTCCTCCCCCTCTCCCTCCCCTTCCCCTTTTTCTTTCCCCTTCACCTCCTCCTGTTCATGGAAATGTTCATGCAAAAAGCAGAAAAAAGCATCAGATCTGCATGTTTCATTTCAAAAGCATGCATGAATCTAGGCGCCTCATCTCCCCACTTTGCTCCCAAAGCAGCCAGCACCCCCACGAGAGTCAATGAGTTTCTGCCCCTCTGAGCAAAGCCATGGTCAGAAATACCAAACAGTAGACCTCAAGTCTTGTGACGGAGTGACTTGAACGCTGCCTTTCCAGCCTGACCTCATACCTTCCCTATTCCTCAAAATCAAACCATCCAGAATATTTTCTTCTGAGAGTCCACCCCCTCGCCATCACTGTTCACAACCGACCCTGCCTTCCTTCCCGCAGCCCCCTGCCACGGTGTGTAACAGAGCTGTAACTGTTTCCCAGAGCTTGCTTTTGCTGCAGCCCCACGGCTGTATAAAAAAAAAAGAGTGAAAAAGCCAAAAGAGTGCCCTGTTGCTGACTGGGACAGGGATGAATCGTGTCATAGTTCAGAGCACTATTGTGGCTCTGGCACCGAGTCACTGCACTCAGTCTCTGCCAAGGCGGGTGTCAGCTGGTGAATTATAACATTGGCAGACAGGACAGAGATAAGCAAAAAAACACAATGTCAGCTGCTACACAGAACTATTCTTTCTGGCCTGCTGAATACAGAAATACATTGTGTAAATAAAGACAGACAGCTTCATTATGCAATTGTCTGCTACTACGTCTCCGCTGAAGAAGTAGTATTGATTCAGGAAACCATACCCAAGCTCATCAGACTAATGAGTTCTTGCTTTCGGACTCCCAGTGCAGTAAGAAATACAGCAGTGTAACTCTCTAACAAAAGTTCTACAGAAATACGCGCTCAATGGGGAAAGAAGGTCCTGGTGATAATCTCGTAAATTTGTTTCTGATAAATGCTTCTTACATCTGTGTGAGTCCAGAGCAAAACATGGAAACAGACACACTCACCTTACATGGCAGATGTAAGAAGTAACAGGAGTTAACAAATAATCTCTGTACAGAGCTATCACCGTATCTTTCCAACAGTGCAAATCAGCAAACCTTTTTTTTTTTGATGTTTTAGCCCAAGTGGTAAAGAGGTACTGAATGGGAAAAGTATAATAGATAAATCACAGTAGTGAGCTGAAGTTGTTTTACCATAGTGTGTTTATTAAAAAGTTATTTCTACCTTCTTTTGCATAATTGTCTTTGCAAACTATGCAGGGAAACACTTTAGAGTGTGGAATGCAAGAAAGCAGCATTTAAACAATCAATCAAATGGTCCCATTCACCTTTTGCTTAAACCTGACATCACTGAGCTCCTTAACTGAACAAAATGAAATGAGGAAGGACTTCAGAGATGTTCTCATGGGTGAAAAGCAGATGAAACTATTTATTTTGAAAATAAAGGAAGGGAAAGTTAAATCAGAAGCATATTGTGCTAAATATTGCAGGGCATTTGTCTTTGGGATTGCTAGGGAGAAGATGACTCTTAAACTTAAAAAAAGTGGGAGTATAAATAGACTGTAAAGAAAGAGTAAGCAGTGTTATTCTCAGCAGGAATTAGTCAACTATCCAAAGCTCATGAGAACAATTCCAGTTCTCAAGGGGCAATTGTGTCCGAACTGGCTCAGCTATACATTTGCTGGGATCCTGGAAGCAGTTGTGTGAACTGTGAACGGAATATTGAGAAGGGAGAAGTTGTGTGGGAAGCTACTCCTGATTCCTGAACTGACTTTTCTTTTAAGTGGGAAGAGGGGTTGGGGAAGGCCACAAATTATTTTAAGCCCTTTTCAGGTTACCTTGCACTAGCATAGGAGGTTATGGGCATTATGCAGAATTGTTTTAAAATAGTGATTGCCTGAACAAGTCGAGTTGAATTGTTTGCACAGATGCATTGTTAGCCAAGGAGAAACGCAATGATGAGCAAAGGTCTTCCTGGATCTTTTTGCACATTCTGTTTGCTCATGCACTCTGGTCTATGAGCTAGCTCTTCTCTAGCCAACTCGCAGCCTGTGTAGGAAGTCTGCAACTGTCTGACTTCATCCAAACCCTAGGTGCCCTCTGCTAGAAAAACGTTACAGGTATAAAATGGCACAGTCAGTTTTGGAGCTGAAGCTTCCACTAAGTAATTAAAGGGATATATAACAATGTCAGAGGGAAACATGGGCCAAAATTAGGTAATGATTTTCAAAACACTTGTAAAATCACACAGTCTGCTCCATTTGAAACTGAGCAACCTTGAGCAACCTGGTTCAATCACCATTTCAGATATGAGAAAGAATTCACATTGCAAGCAGTGGCTCTTCTGTGAATTTCTCTTGGGTTGTTTACTTGGCAATTAATTTTAGTGGCATTGCAACCATTAAATTAGGGATTGCTAGCATTTAAAAAAAAACGCAATATTTTGTAAAGCTGCAAAACCCATTACTGTTTTTCAGTCAGATGTTTTCTAGTATAAGGTATTCTAATTCTAGGAACATAAAGAATGTTATTAACATACCTGAAGCAAATGATTGAATTAATATACTTGTTAAAGATTTATGAATACAATAATTTAAGTCTTTCTTGTATTTATCTTGAAAGTTCAGTGAGCTTGGCTCAATTATTTTTTATCTTGTGATTACTCTGAAACATGGTCATCACTTTGCAAACTAGTAAACCCAAAGAGAACAAGGCTATTGTAATAAGACTTAAACTAAATTTTAAACTTTTCTGAGCAATATTCACTCTTTTGGGACTGAGCCAACAGGTATGTGATATGGCTATGCCATAAATGTTTACTGGTCATTGCAAACATAAGAGTAGTGACAGCATTGAAAGGAAAAATCAACGCAGACTCAGTATGTAATATAGATAATATTTGCTCTCCAGAAAAACAGGACTGTCTAACTCAAGTAGAGGCTCAGAGGGCTTTGCAGCAAACCTGTATGGCTGCAGGAGTCCTGGTGGGGGAAACTTGTCTCCTGATCCGTGTTCTTTGCAACTGGCAACCTCCTTTTCTTCCTCCATACCTGCTGCAATGTTGCTAGAGATCCATGTCTAGAGTCTGATGAGTGAGCTCTGCATGTTTCCACCCACCTCCTCCTACAATGGGAGCTGGACTCTCATTCACATGATTATGGCAAGAAAAATAGGGAGGAGGCAGAGACTGACTACTACAGTAGTATGTAATATTTGGATGGCTGGACTCTACCTCTTCTAGTATAGGCAGAAGCAACATATTGGTTGTAGTGATTTTGTTACTCCTGCAATCTTCTGCTCTAAACAGGTCACGCTTTCCCTAGTCTAACTCACTCTAAGTATATGTATTCCCTATATCATGAGTGCTTTTCATCCTGATACCCTTGCCATGGTAAATTGCAAAATAATTATTTCAGGATATAAATAATTTTCTTAAAAATTAAGTGAAAAAAGACACACAATGTCTGTGATAGATATTGTGTCTGTCAGCAATAGCTGTCTGTATTTAGCTACCAAAACATGAAAGTGGGAAAATATCTTCCAGTGCTACAGAACTATCCAGGTTATGTAACAGCTCTTTAGGCTAAACGCGGGATTCTTTCATTGCTGTTGTTCTTGTTTCTCATATTTGTTCTCAAAGTCTGATATGCTTTCAGTCAGCATCGTAATCTTGGACAAGAACTCTAACCACTTTTGCACTTTCCTAGACCTGTGGGGGACTGGACCCTGATCACTGGACTTGATAAATATATATACTATTTATTTCTGCTAACTGTTTTAGATGAGGCTTTAAATGCCTTTCAATATTATTTATTTTACTGTTACTCTTTTTGGGACTCCACATCTCCAGTTTGAAGAGATGATGAAATCATCACATACTGTAAACAAAGCTGTTCACAGGCATTTTCAGCATTTTGAGAAGCTGGAAATCTCCAAAGAGTTTGTTCAAAAAGTTGTAAACCAAATAATTTGAAGAACATTCTGTACCCTAAGACCCAAGTCTGTGGCTTCTCAACTGTCTTTCAAAACTCTTTTCTGTATACTAATAAATATAGTTTGAAAGCTTAAAGTTTGGTCCCCACCCAATCTGTATGCACAGCTGTTGTGGTTTAGACACAGCCAGTAACTAAGGACCACATGGCCACTCGCCTACTCCTCTCCTCCTCCACCCCCTTGTGATGGGATGGAGAGGAGAATTGGAAGAAAAAGGTAAAACCTGTGGCTTGGGATAAGGACAGTTTACTAGGACAACAATAACACTAATAAAAGAACATACAGCAATTTTCTCACTACCCAGAACCCGGTGCCCATCCCATCCCTGAGCAGCAATTCCTCCTCACTGGCCAGCTCACCCCCACCATCCCGCTTATATGCTGAGCATGACATCACTTGGTGTTGAATATTCCTTTGGTTGTTTTGGGTCAACTCTTCTGGCTGTGTCCCCTCCCATCTTCTTGTGAAAATTAACTCCATGCCAGTCAAAAAACAGGACAGCATCTGTTGTTCTGTTCTAGTGCAAAATCATACTACAGAAATAAACTGTTTATTTTGCAGTACTGACAGTTTAAATTATAGTAGTTATTGAAGACAACACAAGTCTACTCCAGAATTGCAGGACTGCCCAATGGTTAGGGAGGAGGCTAGCTGGGAGGCTGAGACACTCTTCTCTTGCACCTCCTGCCTGAGTATATGCTTGCCCTTACCTCGGCTATAACACAGCCAGGTCTGGCCAGAAAGTTTCCTGGATTAAGACAAAAAGTTAATGAAACTCTGATTCCCCCAGCCCACCCAGACACAGTTTGTATGTTCTTCAGGCCAGATATTTTATGAAACTGATTGTGACTTCAAAACTCTTTACTGCAGTGTAGCTGCAATGACTGCTCTGAAGTTCCTTCTCCTTTGCATTAGTATACATGAAAAATAATGCAAGCCCTCCCTTCCTTCCTTCCTTCCTTCCTTCCTGGAAGTGTACATCACGAGGTACAGGGAAAATGGGGAAAAAAACTTCTCTGTCTTAGAGAGAAACTAATAAAAAAGGAAAAATTCTGATTAATGCTTCAGAGTCCTAGTAGAGGTTAAGGCAGTGTCCTGAATGGACACAAAGACACCTTTTCCCTCCTACAGGTGTCATGGTCAAATGACTCCCTTCTACTCTTTTTCTGAAATATACTCTTCAGTGTTCCTCTTTCTCCTTGTCTAAGTTTTCTCCTTTTCCGGAATTTAAAAAATAAGGTCAGTAAGTAGGAAAACAATATGTGTTTCTCCGGTAAGTACTAGTTCTTCACTTATTCTTTACTGTCCAGGCAAACTATTGGTTTTCTATGACTACAGTGTTAACCAACACAACACATTTGTCATATTGTGACAATGCAAACCAGAAAATAATAAAGAAGATAGGCTTCCTGCCAGGCTTTTTCTGAAAATAAATGCCTGTTTTCTAGAGCCCGGATACTTCAGGCATTCGTTTCAGGAATACACTGTAACTTGAAATACAGTGGCTAGAATATTGCAAGTTATTTCAAGCTTTCTTTGGGAATTCCCAAGGTATTGTGTGATGTCTTGAACTCCACTGGAATACAATGCAAACTAAAGTGCATAAGAGTTAAAACAAAATACATCACGTAAAATAAAGTACAAATGTGAAAACATCACCTCTCTGTTTCTTAACCGGATGGAGATCTCTAAGGAGCAACTTTTCAAAGCATCCTAATCCTACTTTCCTCAACACAGGAAAAGCTATGTTTAAGAGTAAAGTTAATATTAAGGATATCTGTAAAGTTTTTGGACTGTAGTAGTAGGTCATATAAAGCATTATTATTGACTTGGGAAATAAATATAAGCATAAGCAACCGTATTATTCCTTGCACATTTAAAATTTTGTACTAATGGTAAAAAAACAAACTTCAAAATATTCCAGTAGGCTGTATAAGTGTTAGTATCTCTGTTGTACAAAGGAGGTGGGCATATAGTTGCCATAATTTTAGCAAAGACCTTTAAAATATCAGCAGCAAGGCTTTATTTGAAACCTTATGCACTTTTGAACTCCAGCTTCAAATCACTTCATACCTGATAGCAAAAAAAACCCCAAATAATAATAATAATAATAAAAATTACCTGTACCTCTTGCCATGACTTTCCCTCCCCCATTCTCCTACTTCTGCCCCTTTCCCTAGGCACCTTTCCTTACATTCTTCCTCCCATTTACTGCAAGATACCTCACCACAGAAACCTGAAGCTATAATCTATAATCTATTCTTCAGTGAAGGTATAATCTATTCTTCACTGAAACAATGCCTCCATACATATGAGTGAAAGTTGTTCCATTATAGTTATGCTTACTTTTGTTAGCAGAGAATCTTCCCCAGTGTGCTTTGTCTTCTTGCTTGTTTAACATATGGCAAGAAAATCACTATGGAGACTGTAATTTAGTAACTCTAAAAACACTTTCTTCCAACATCCTGAACTCCTTGGCTCTGTGTTAAATCCTTCAGTGCAAGAGGCTAAGATACACTTGGGATTAATTTGGCCCAATAATTTCTTGTGTTTACTTGGAAAATCTTGATCAAGATGAAATTTGGTTAAAAAAAATGAAGAAAACATCTTTGACAAAACGTGGTTCTAAAATGTGTTTTCCATTTTCTGGTCATCTCTGAAATTCAGAAAAAGAAAATTCTAACTGCAAAGAGGAACAAGATCCATCCTGACTCTACTTATTAAACTGATGAAATAACTGACATGATCTTATCTGCATGGCTCTTCATGGTTGGATGCTAAAGTGAATACTCCCAGTGCTGCACAGTCCCATTTTCTAAATAAGAAAGAAGACATGAAGTCAGCCTCAAGGTTATTTCCTGATCTAGCAACAAAAGTCTGGATACCGCACAAAATGTTTACACCAGGGAACTGGCTTCTTGTCCCCCCTCTAAGCTCACACAGGGTCAGAGAGAGAGGAGACAGAAGAATTACCCTGTGCTTCTCCTGTCCCACAGCCATTGGCTTGGGCTGTGAAGGGCTCCTGAGATCTGCCTTAGCTTTGGGGCAGAGGTGTGGGTCAGCCCATGTCCCAGATTTGGCAGTTGGTCAAACCTAGCACTGTAGTGTGGGCCTTCTAAGTTGTGTCTACTTTAGGGAAGGGTCACAATCCCTAGGTCTTCTGACCTCACACTCACCTGCTCTCCTAAAGCAACATAGACATGCTGCTTCACTTTGCCTGAAACTCCTGTTAAATTTATGAAGTCTCTGTCCAAAGCAAGTGCACAGCTTCAAACCTGAGCTGGCTGTGTTCATCTGAACTCCCCCAATGTCTTGATTTGACTTAAGCAGTCCCCAGTGCAGCTTGGATTTTAAGTGCCGTAAATTAGATATTGGGCAGCTATCTGTTGTACATATACGGGTACCTGGGGAAGGATCAAAGTTGCCTATGTCTTGGTCTGGCAGATTTGACTGGTACAGGGTACAAATGAATGCTAGATCCACATTTTAGAGGCTAACAGTGTTGATCAGGTTCTACACCCCTTTTTATGACTTCCTTCCACAGCAGAATTTGCCTTCAGGCAAGTAACCCTTGTATCTGAGCAAAGTAGCCTTGCTTCCATGTTAGCGAAAACACCACATGTTTTCTTGCGGGTGTCACTTGGCAGTGATTTTTAAAAATGAGCTGCAGGTACAAGCAGCAACAGTGATAATTTATTCCAATAACCAGTGTGTTTGGAGAGGTGAAACTAAGCTGAACCTCCTTCCATTTCCCAAATAATTAATAGCAATTACACAGCCAACCCCCTACCCAGAGCATTAATGGTTTTAAAAATGGCTCAAAATGCTGTATGATGGAGATAGGATTGAATATTTCTCCGATGACACAACACACATTGGTTTTTGTTGGTTTTGTAGTTTTTCAGACATTCAGAGTCTCCTGAGGCACCTTATGCTGTAAATGTCAGTGAGTCATATTACTTCAAAAGCCCATCAATTTGCAGGTTTACAGGCCATGGTGTTGTCCATCTCTGCTAGCTTTACTCTCACTTCTGACACTAGTCTGTGCTTCTTCCTGCCATCCGACAGGTCTCCAATGTCTCTCTTGCTTCTTTCTCCTCAATGGAGATCACTTCTCCTGAGACTGCATGAGGTCAGTGACATAACGGCTTTCCTGTCATCCCATATGATTGGCTTTAAAAGTTGGGACATAGCCACACCTGGCCCCAAAACTCACAAGTAGCACTTAGCCTTCACAGAGGTAACTCAGATCTAATTTAAAGTGTCTGTAGGAAGGGTGACCTATCCAATGAGCAGTGCATTGTAGTGCAATCGCAGCTATATGATGTAAAATGAGCAGTTCTTGTTGGCAACTCAGACAATAGTTTTGGAGGCTGAGTTTCAAGGGGAGTGAAGGAGGATGGTCAGTGACTTGGACAAGAACTGTGAGGCAAAGATGGAAAAATGACGTACAGGAAAAAATTTGCAAGGCTATACTAAAGGAGAAAGATACAGGATAAGGGTGAAGCCGAACGATTGGGAGAGAGAGAGAGAGAAACCTAAAGAGAAAAATGTGTTAAGAAAATTTGAAACAGGAACAAGAAAAAGGAGATAGAGGAAAACTAGAAATTTAAATGAGAAGAAAAGAAATTAATGAAAGAAAACCAAGAAAAATGCATCAAGCTTTGGAATTAATAAATGTTAGTAATATTTCTACTCTATCAGTATTTCCACACCACAAAATGGGAGGCTGAAAAATTAGAGTCTATGCGAAATGTAGAGGGGTCTGTTACAGTCTTGTGAGTTCAGCCACAGGAGATCTTTGAGACAGCAGTGGCTGGGGAGTGGTCCCAGGGCCATTCATTGTATTTCTATTGCAACCACTGGTTCAATTGCTCTACAGTTACCCTTATAGAGAGCTGAACAAAAGCATTGGCAAGTTTTAGATATAATTTATCTAAGGAAAGCTTACCATGTTAAGGAATAATAATAATAATAATAATAATAATAATAATAATAATAATAATAATAATAACAACAACAACAACAACAACAACAACAACAACAACAACAACAACAACAGCAGCAATAAAAAACAAGTGATAAACGGCACAATTTCTCACCACTCAAAGCCAATGCTCAGCGAGCTCCAGAGCCACCCCACCTCCTGGTAAAGCCCCAGTTATATACAGAGCATGACATCATATGGTATGGAATATTCCTCTGGCCAGTTTGGGTCAACTGTCCTGACTGTGTCCCCTCCCAATCTCTTGGGCACCCCGCACCTTGTTGTTGGCAGGGCAGCGTGAGAAGCTGAAAAGTCCTTGACTGCTTGACAATAGCTAAAAAAATCAGTGTGTTATCAACATTACTCTTATCCTAAATCCAAAACACAGCACTACACCAGCTGCTAGAAACAAAATTAACTCTATCCCTGCCGAAACCAAGACAAGATGAAGACTATTAAATACCACTACAATTATTACTATCATGTGAAAACCCACACTGTGTATTTAGCTCTTCAGAAGGAGGGAGAGCTCCACTTTTTTATGTCTGTAAGAATATGTAGGTGCAAGGTTAAAAGTGTTGGGATTAAAAGCAGTCAGTCAGTATATATTAAATGGGCATATTTGGCAGAAAGCAGGAAAAGGACCTGGGAGTGTAAACAAGTAATCAGAGCCACAAAACTGTCAGCAAAATGTATTCCTGCAGTCAAACAGGAAAGCGTCAGAAAGTGTACATCAGGACCCATAAAATAAGACAGAGGATACCGTTCCAGATGCATACATGTGGCATCATTTTCTAAAATGTGGGACTCACATACCCAGTTTTACACCCTATATTACAGACAAGATATAATATATTACAAAAAGCAGGCACAGAAACCTGGCAAAAGGAAAAGACTAGAAGTGCTGAAATAGTGGTTGTGCTAGTTTTGCAGTCCCCGAAGAGAAAGTGATTAAAAGCAACATATGGTTCAGAGTGTTACCTTTCTTCTGATTTGTGAGTTTAAGCACACCAGAGGCATGTTCAGTATTTTGTAGATTTTTTAATGTATTGTTATATTCTAATAGTTAAGGATCAAATTTTCTGGCCTCAATGTATGGCCATCTATCTTCTATTTCAAGCTATGACTAATTTTAGAGTACTTAAAATGTCACCCACCAACAAACTCTTGTAGCTGATGTTAAAACTCACTGTTAGAGTAGATACTAATTTATTTCAGTAACTAAAATGTTGCAAAATATTTTGTTTGTGTTTTTTTTCCCTGAAAACCCATAATGTCATAATAAAGTGTTGAAAGAGAGCGCCATGCAATATACACCTATTTTATGTGTTCTTTATCTTATCACTTATTCTTTCCCATCATGTCTAAGTTGGTGTAATTATACTATGCCATTTCACATCTAAAAACTTTAAATATGTATATCAAGTGTTGCTTGCAAATACAGTTTGCCTTTTTTGTTCCTCTAATACAGAACAGGCTTTGTGCTCTGATAATTTTCTTTGGATATTTTGTGTTCTCTTTACACCTTCATATATAAAACATACTCTTTTACTTCTTCAGTTTGAGCAATAAAATGACAAAAGCTACCAAAAAGTAGTTAGTGGTTCCTGTATGGGTGTGTCTTGCTTCTCTACCGTTCCTGGCACTGTACAGAAGTTGTGCAGAATGATGTATCTGCCAGTGCATCACTTCAGCATTTTACAATATACATCTTTATTTACAGTTTTACCAATATACAACTTTATTTACCTGTGTTATAAGCAGAGTATATATATTGAAACTGTAGGACTTAAAAGAAGAAATGCCAGTCACAGTATTTATTTGGTGTCGTCTTTCATGTGGAAAGACTTTTATTGTTCCCTTGTGTCAATGCAATACTTTATGAAGCTATAGATCATTTTCATAGTCCTGAATCATGTTTAGTAGTTTCTTACAAATCAAGTTAGTGATAGCTATAAACCTCCATCATTTACTGTCCACCTCAGTTCACTCATTTCAGACCACTACTTGCCGCTGAGTTAATTATGGAATGTTCTAATTTTTATTGCCTCATTTATGCTGTAAGAAGGAAGGTAAGGCTGTGGGGGAATTTGCCTTTCTGCAGCCGAATTAAAGCTGTAGGATTACAGCTGAATACGAATGCTGTGATTACAACCTCTATGTGTGCAGCTCCATCTCCCTGAGATCACACAGATTTTCAGTTCTGGATAAACTGCCTGTCTCCTAGCCATGTAGTCTCAGGATGCTTGTAAAGCTGTTGAGTTTCCTCATCAAATGTCCCTGTGAGATGACCTTGTTCACCCCAGTTCCACCCTGTCATTGTCTGCTACTTGGCAATATTTCATCCCTTCTCTCACCTTGTGTACTGACTCCATCCTACCAGCCCCTGTGTAGCGTTTCCTGTATATTTGCACACCAAAACCACAGTGACTCCACTGATAATGGTCTCCCTCAGTAACTATGAAGAGGCTTTAGGTGTGAGCTTAGGTCTGGGCTTTATCTAAAGATAAAAGCTAGCAAAAGATAAATTGGACAGCTGATTACATGCCCTTATTTTCAGCACATACTAGCCTGCCTTCCCTCCCTTCACACTCCACCAGAACAGATAGTGCCTGAATCATTGCTTGCAGAGAACTATTATTAAATACTTGTTTTATTTGAATGGTAAATTTTAATTGCTGTAGAATTCAGTTAGTATTTATCTGCTAAAAAAAAAGTATTAAAAATAACCTATGGATCAAATTCAAAAGCAGCTGAGCACAGAATCTGACAAAGGTTACTCTAGTTACTTGTTTAGTAGCAAAATTTCCGGCCTAAAAACCTGACACTAACTGTGATTGTAGGTATGGTTTGGTTCATCACTGCTTTCACACACACAAAAAAATAATTTCAATGTACATGGTAAGAAAGAGGTCAGATTATGGGACACAGCTTTTCTTCACTCATAGTCTAAGAATTTCCCTCTTGGTGTACATAAATTGAAATAAACACCTAATATATACTGTTCTATGAATCTTTCAAATTCAAAATAAAAGCCATTTGAAATAAGGTAAAACTGAACTCCAGACCCAGTCTTTGGGTATCCAGCTATCTACTTATGTCAGCATGTGACTTCGCTGACACTCTATCCAAACGCTTTTGTATACAGGCTCAGCTTCTTTAAACACTTTGTCCAATTTAATCTTGGCTGAAAAATAACCACCAGCTCTATGATGAATGTTTGAGTTGGCTGCAGAGAAGAAGCCAGTTCCTGGCTAGGTAGTACAGATAGGAAGAAGATTAGATTGCATGTGTGAGGGTGTTCCCTGTGTATCTTAGGCATGATCATTCGAAAAACATCATGCCTAAGTAATGATTACTAGCTAAGCATGTCCTGGTCATTTCCAAAGGGAAATGTGGAATTTGGAAGACGATCTTGTTTTGATTCCATGGGTTTTAAATATGTTTCCTGACAGAAGAATGGGAGCTCCTTGTTGAAGCTTGGAAAGGGGTTAAATGAAACATCCAATCAGGGCTGGATTATCGTGCTTCGGTTTCTGCAGCTTTGATGGATAAGCTGATATGTCATACATTCTGGCCACGGCACAAGACCAGAAACTGTAGAGACACAGGCAGAAACTCCCACTGCTCCTCTGATTCTGTTATAGTCAGCAGCAAATCAAAAGTCCAGCGAGGAAGCAAAATATCAACAGTAGATGTATTAACTATTCCTAGTATGTAATTAATTCTCTTGGGGAAAATGGACATAATTCAAAACAACCTGCAAATGGAGAGAGCTACAGCCTGAAAACAAACTGCCTCATTAAAATTTTCATTTCATAATTAAAATAATAATAATAATAACAATAATAATAATAGTAATAATAACACCACAAAAGTATGAGGCAAGTTCTTAAGTTCTCCTTTTGGGTCATGCGCAATGCAGAGCACATCCTGGTATTTTCTAGCTCCAAACAATAGCTGCTGAAATTTGACATATTTAGCTACCTATTTCCAAGTTTTCTCTCTCCACTCTGTTGTTGAATTTTCTCATATCAACAGATTGCCAGGAGCCATATTGGTAGATTAGCTTACAAATGGATGCAGTAGATTGTTATAGTCGCTTGTTTTCTCACAGTTCTGAGCATTATTGTACCAATTTATCGTTCAATAAGGAGCACTTACAGTTCATAACAGGATTTTATAGAGCTTCTTCCAAGCTAATTCAATGTTTTTCTCATGCTGGGCTGGACTTTGAAAAGGCTATTGATCTTGAATGATTTTTTCTCTTCTGGATTCTCTTTACAGAGTTTTCACTTTCCAGCATTACTAGATATTTTTGATAGGTATTTTTTGACAGGTGTCAAGGGACTTTACTCACACCATTTTGGAAGGGGTCACAAATTGGACTTCTTCCCTTCAAAAGCCAGTAGAAAGCAAGTCTGAGCTTTGGACTAGAGGAGAAGCAAACAAAAAACCAAAAACAACGCCCAGAAACAAACAAAAATGTCTCACTTCTGATTTACTTGGTTTTTAATTTGGAAGAGACCTGAAGGCAAACTTCTTATTCTACCCCACCAAGATATCTGTACATGTCATAGCTATTCATCTATGGATGAGGTATCACGAAAAAAAAAAAAGGCCAATTTAGAACACTTTTTCAGTGGAAGGACTCTAGTCTCAGTTAAAAATAGTGAAGGATAAAAGTCACAAGAATCCATTGCTTAAAGTTTGTATATATTCACTACCTACAAATGCTATAGAAAGCTAGCAGTCCTATAACTTTCTTGTTTTGCTTTCAGAACTGTGTGGAAAAAGAATATTGTTTGTATGATTTTTTCAGAAATATGAAGTAGAAGATTTCTTTCTCAAGCAAGAGGAATTATGTTGGGGGTGGGGGGTGGAAGAAGACACTTCTCCTCCTACTCTTCTTATTTCTCTTCTGAGAAAAAAAAATAATCAGGCTACTCTTTAATAGTAAGATTTAAACTAGATATCAGTAACTTGAAGACAGACAGATAAAATAAGAAAGAAAAATAAACATGATTAAAAAATCTGAGAAGAGCATGAACAGCAGGGATAAACAATATCTAAAGGCACTGGACAATTAGTGACAAGCCGTGGTTCAATATTTCAAGTTGTCGCTGAGACTTTCTTGGCGAAATGCTTCCTCTACACCCATTTCAACAGTTGCGTAATCATTCAACTGCCTCAGTAATTTTCAAGGTTTTTTTTCACTTTCTTGAAACCAAGTGTGTATTTGCTTAATTCTGAAACGTTAAGAACAGAATGATTTGCATGCAATATAGTAGATTCTTTCTCCAAAGAACCTCAAAGCTTTCACTGAAACAGCATACAGCTGAGCATTATGTTTGAACACACTCTAGTAAAACAGCATGTTACTGAACACAGCAATCAGTCTAAGATAATAGATTGAGTCTTTCTTCTGAAAGACAGCACTGAGTAAAAGCTAAGCTATAGAAATGCATTTAATCTCATGTAAAAAATGTTTCTAAATGGGTCGAAAACGAATCTGGCATAGCAAAAAAATTGTGACAATTCTAAAGGATATAAGCTGACATACTGGAATGATACAAAAAGAAGCTTTGGAAGAGTACCTTGAACAAACCAAGGGATTTCAGCCTCTCCTCATTTGTCTTCCCCTCCAGACCCTTCACCACCTTGGTTGCCCTCCTTTGGACACTCTCCAATAGTTTTATGTCCTTTTTGTACTGCGGTGACCAAAACTGCACACAGTACTCGAGGTGAGGCTGCACCAGCGCAGTGTAGAGTGGGACAATCACTTCCCTAGAGCGGCTGGCAATGCTGTGCTTGAAGCACCCCAGGATACGGTTGGCCTTCCTGGCATACAGTTGGCCTTCCTGGCCATAAGTAATGATGTTTAGTATTTAACATGGGCTGTATTTATCACTTTAATTTGCTTGAATTTACCTTCCAGTCATTAGTAGTTATGAATTTTTTCTTTTGTAGATAAAAGCATTCTTTATTACTCAGTATTTTTGTGTACATCTTATTTGGACAATATATAAGCACAAATAGATGTGCTCATTTAAATACTGAAGACCCTCAGAAAAATGGCAGCACCTAGTATAGCAAAGTTTCTGATTAGAATTTCAAAAGAGTTCAGGATAATTAGGAGGTTCATTCTTACTACACCTTCTACCGCTTTTGAAAATCTGTGTATTAATTTGTGGGATAGCAATCATCCTTTCAGCCAGTAATATGCAAGACTTTATCAGTACCAGCTGTCCTGTGCAGCATACTTCTGAATAGTCTCAACTCCACCATACCCTTGGATTAGTAATTCAAAACCAGGTCTACTCCTTAACAGAAGCTATCACCTCTATCCTAGCCTTGAGCTTCAAATTCTTGAAGGTTAGATCATATTCTTCTCTCTTGCAGCTTTATACCAACAAATTCCTTAGGAACATTTTAATTTCGAAAAGACAAATTTGCATTCCAATTAAGACCTAGCTTGGGAGATAGTAACTGACCAATGACATTGCATTATCTGCCTTCATGCATTTCTGAAGATAGAACTATCCCTTTCTAACAGCTCAGTCCTCAGTGTTATTGTCTGAAGAATCAGAAAATTATTTAGAATCATAGAATCATAGAATCATAGAACGGTTGGGGTTGGAAGGGACCACAAGGATTATCTAGTTCCAACCCCCNCCTCACCAGCTTTCCTGTAGGTCCCCTTTAGGTACTGGAAGGCCACGATTAGGTCTCCCCAGAGCCTTCTCTTCTCCAGGATGAACAAGGCCAGCTTCCTCAGCCTGTCCTCATAGAAGAGCTGCTCCATCCCTTTGATCAACTTTGTGGCCCTCCTCTGGACTTGCTCCAGCAGCTCCATGTCTTTCCTGTACTGAGGACCCCAGAGCTGGAGGCAGTACTCAAGGTGGGGTCTCACAACAGCAGAGTAGAGGGGGAGAATCACCTGCCTCTACCTGCTGGTCATACTTGAAAAAGCTTTCTTGATATCGCCCTGTGGGACACCATTAAATATTGGAAAAATTTTGTCACTACAGCAAAATATAAATCGCATTTCATCTTTTCACCTCTAAGATTCCCTGGCAGCTGATATTTATTTGTTGGAAGTAGTTTTTCTATTTGTTTTAATTTGATCTACTGTTATGTGTTAGTAAACAGTTTCAGGAGACGGTTGTCTCCTCCCCTTACTAAAGCCTGAATGACATTTATCAGTTTAATTTTAGTTAAAATTATTCAATCACTAAGGCACAGGAGCAATTAAAAAAAAAGTGATATCACTATTGCTTTAATTTATATAGAGAAGAAATAATTTATATTTATAAATGAATCATCTTAGCAGTGTATAGTATGAAAACAACTTCCATCTCTTTCCTGGGCAAATGTGCACAAGAAAGTAGTCTATGGATATAAAAGTGATGACGAAAGTCTGAGGAATATAATGAGAGATTTTGTTGTTCAATGGATGATGCAAATACTGTTCTGTTAGCCACTGCAGAACTATTGCTGATTTCAACATTTTTTAATTTCCCAATAGAGTTATGGGTACCTGTAGAGTTGAAGTGTATTGGTAATAAACCTGCTTTTTTTAGTAGCCTTTCACTGACCCTTGAGAAGTAATCCACCAATCCCAGGGAGCTGTCTAAAGTAGCATTGGAATAGGCTGATGTGGTCAGAGACATGCGTGAACAAATTAGACTGCAAAAAGGGCCATCTTTTTATCCTGACTTCATACTATATCTGAAAAAACAGCCATTTGATCCATGATTATTTTCAAGTACAACTGCAATGAAAACTAAAAAAAAAATATGTAAACAAAACACGTTTGTGATATAAGTGTATGTATAAAGACAATGGTGAGAAAATTAAATTGAAAGATTCTACTTCTCGCCTACAGAATCTCAGACCCAAGTGTACAACTGTATACATGTATACAGATACGTAAATACAAGTATAAGAGATTCTGTAATTGAGAGTTTTTAACTTTGTAGATATTATTTTTGTTTTCTTCTTATTATTAATAAGATTTAGAATGTGAATCTAGAGGATCATTTTGAACTTTCTGATTATTTTGCTGCCTGTAGTGTAAGACATGATTGCTAGATAGCAAAATTCTTTTATTATGTTTGTAAATATATCTTGATATCATCTAATGGCAAAGCATTGGAGAGATGGAGAGCATAGTATCTTTACACCTTAAATGGTTTATTGAAAAATAATGAAAGAAAGACACAAGAAATAACAGATATCAAAGAACTAGCCAAAATTGTGTGGAAAATACGACAGATGAACAGTACTGACTTGCTTTAGTCAGGCATGGAGAGCAACTTCAGTGTCTTTCTGTCTATGAGCAACAGATTCAAGTCGAGCACAAATGGGTTTCTTGAGTCAGAATGTTTGAGCCAGCTCCACTGTGTAATGTGAAAGCAATTCATTTATACAGCAATCCTTGAAATAAAAGCAAATGGAAGGGAACTGTTAATTCTTGTCAGTATCAATTATGTTGAAAAGACTACCATTTTCTCTTTCTAACCATGGGATCATAATCCATACTAAAGTACATGTTAGCTTAAGCTGGATGGGGAATTATTAGTCTTCGTGTAAGTAGTCTATAAAATCAGCATTACTTCGTTACTGGAAGATTATGCAGTCTGATTAATGGAAAAGACCCAACTGGACTAAACACTGTATTTTATTGGCTCTCTATTTAACAGCCTGCAGTGGACAGTCATCTGGACTACATTTGAAATACATCTGAATGGAACCTAGTTTAATGAAAACCCACAGGCTAAAAAGTGAATATTACAAAGCAGAGCACAGAGCAGTTAGTGTATTCAGCACCCGCTGACTGTTTTATAAATTAGTAAAAGAATGTCTGAAAATCAAAACAATCTGAAAATACATTTCCTGTCCCTCAAACATTGGTACTTCAATCCCTCTGTGCTCCAGTATTCTTTTCCTGTGCTGGGTAACCAGCTGGCATCTTCATCTGACATCTTTATCTGTGAGGTCAGTGAGCATCTATGTACTCTGTTCCCATTCTGGCAAATTCCTCCAGCACAGAAAAATCTCTCATATATTTTTCTAGAGGTCCAGACAAGTCCCGAAAGAGCTACCCAACCTGCAACCTCACTGGACCCAAAGAAACAAGATGAAAATGCAATATGGAGCACAGATGAAGATGGGGACTTAGACTGGGACTCAGGCAGTAGTAAGTCTGCAGTGCATTGAACCTGTCTTACAGCATCAATGAGATTTTTTTGGTCAGAAGGTGTATCAGATCTGTGTCGTAAGTTGCAAACATGTCACCTTGTTCTTGCTGTTCTTTCTAAGCTGGAGCCTCCCTAGTCAGGCTGATTTCACCTGCAGGTCTCAACGTGGCTTAACACCATTCTAGCTTTCTGACTCACAGGTCTCCTTAGACGTATGAATGATCTGAGATCCAGCCCAAGCACATCAGTATTGAATAGCCCAGGCAACTTACTAGTCATGTGCACAATACTACTAATTGTATACTTCCCACCCATCTTGTGCAGTTGCGTATTGACTGTGGAACGTGTAGCGTACAAGGCCAAAGAGCTCAACCAGCTGAGGACCATGCGGTCAAGACTGTCACATTCCTGTTTTTCCTTACAAGAGTTCCTCTGTGTTTTTGAACAGTTCAGAGCCTTTTGAAAAGCAGTCTAACATGTAGCTGGATTCCTCCTTGCACAATCTGAAACCTTTCATGCTTCTGCAGCCTGTACGCCTATAGCATTGTGAATGTACAACCAATTTTATTACATCTTCAAAAGAAGCAAGATTGTCCTGAATATTTTAGAAATGACACTTTCCTGACTACCAGCAATAAAGATGTAAAAGTTTAACTTCAAAATTACTTGCTTTGGATAATAACATGTTTTTTTTCTGGTCTGCTGGTTGGTTTTTTTCTTTGAAAAATTTGTGCACATACTTTGGCAGTTTAGGCTTTGAATGACCTTGGCAAATGTTCATCTGTGGCAAACAGCCTGTTAACATGACAATAATGTTGACCTTGAACTAATTCCTCTCCAAGAATGCAAATTGCAGAGTTCACATGCAAGTGAAAGAAACAATTCAGTTTTACATTGTTTTCAATTGCCTCACACCTGCTGTTGGGTCTAGTAAGACGGATTAAAAACACAGTAAGATACAGCAGGAGAGATCTTAGGTCAGAGCTGTGAAAACAACTGATGTTTGTTTGTTTTATAAAAAAAAAAAAAAGATCATTTCCTCCACTGAAGACTGTTGATAAGCCCCCCTGGCGCTTTTGGTTGTATTCCAGATGAAATTAATCTTTCTGCATGATGTCATATAAAGAAATTAGTGTTGTTCGTTGTTGACTTGTGTTTAAAAGCTAAAAGAATGTGGGATAGTTTGAGGGGTTTTTTTTCAACTTTTTTTTTTGTCAAGACAATTTATGAGATAAATAAGGTAGACTTTCCTTACATTTGTGTGTACTCTCTAAAAATAACAGAATGGTTGATAAAAATATTTCAGAAAAAAATCAATGCAGACTTTCATCATATTAGAAGTAAACAAAGGTAAGAAATCATCGTAGAATTTCCTTTCTTTTCAAATGATCTGTCATAATCAAATATGAATTCAAATGAAGCTACAGGCATCTTGTCAAATATTCTGTATCTATTGTATTTGTAAGAATTGCTTTCTATACCTCAGAGGGTATGTGTAGAACTAAGCAAATAAAGGCAATTCATAGGAACAGGAAAGTGGAGGGAAAGGCAATGAGCTGAAAGAACAAATGCAAGTCACATGTTCTTCCATATTTTCCCTTCCTCTAGGTCTTAACTGACAGAAGATGCTGATCCTACCTCCACTCTTTTCATCTCCCAGAGGTTAAATGAACATTATTAAGGACATTGCAAACTTCCAAAGGACTTGAAGATAAAGCGAGTTGTTCCTTTCTAATAAGAAAAGAATATTATCGGTCTGAGCAAGATCTGAAGATGTGTGGTCATGTAGTTCAGCACGTAACTTGCAAAGTTGTGAAAAAAATGTAGAACTTTCTTTGAATTATATCATTTTAGGAGCCGGTGTATGTTGATGTCTGTTAAGAAGTGAGTCCCAAGGAATTACAGCATTTTCATGCCTTACTTTTACACTGCTGGAGTCAGCTCCATCTCCCTTACTGCTTCTTTGATCTATTGCTGGAGCACAAATGAGACTCTGCTTGACAATTTGAAGACTGAAGCTTTGTATGGTTTTGAGGGAATTTGGAATAAGCTATTCATGTATGCAGTAGGAGTATATAGTGAAAAGATACGTCTTTCTATTCAGTGAAATCCAGTACACTTCACTTCAGACCAGCAATAGAGAAATAGAGACATTCTGGGAGATTTCTTTATTTTCTCTGAAAATATTAATTCCCATTCTTAATGATTGTGCTAGTGGATTTTGGCTCCAGTTGTCATCTTTTGGGAAGGACATAAAACATGAAAGAGCATAGAGCAAGAAATGCTTTTAAAAGCATTCTCACAGCATGAATCTTAAATATAGGAAGCATCTTAAGAAAACTTTCTTTGCCTTCATGGCATGTGCCAACACTTCAAATTTTCTCGCAGAGTGTGTTTAGCATAAATTGATTTGATTAAAATATTATGTTTGATAAAGCTAAAACATCTCTCTTTCAATGAGATTCAAATGTTATTTTACTTTTTGTAATATAATCAAATAATAATATAATAGCCGGAGCTAAAGAAAAAGGCAAAATTAAACACTAACTTCATCAAATTCCTAAACCAAAATACTTTATATGTGTTTTTCTGGAGTTTCATTTTGACTTTTTTGGTCCAATTCTGAACAGAAAAATCAGGTTTTAACTTTCAGATTTTCCCATGAAACAGAAATTAATTTTTCCAATTATTTCTATGTATATGTAAAATTGTTCTTTAGATTTCTGCTCAGAGAATGGAATAACATATGAAAATTTCATATGAGAATATCTGAGGAATTCATGATATATTTTTCAAGCTGAAAATGTCCTCAATTAATATGTCGTGCACGACAAATAAGTTTCCCACTGTTAAGCACTAAAGTTGTTTGATGATGAGATGGAAAGGAAAATTTCAGAAGGTTTTCTTGCCTCTGCTGAATAAAGATAATCAGAGCACTAGCCCATTGGGGCTAGTGCATGAAATAACCATAGAAATAAGCTTGAAAGTCATAAGGTCATTTATTTTAAATTTTTTCTTTGCCAAATTTTAAAGGAAAAAAAAACACAAAAACTTTACCTCCAATGGTGGAGGAATGATAAAGTCTTTCCTAAAGCTGACTTTTGTTTCATTGTATAACAGTTTAAGAAGTATAGACACAAAGAAATGAAAAGTTTTAAATGGTGTGGAGGGAATCTTTATACTGACCTAAATCAAGAGTGAGACTACTGAAATTGATTAAATAGTAAGGAATTTATAATTGATTAAAAATGATCCAAATTTTTTACACAGGTAGCTATATTAGCAACAAATCTCTTCCTTTAACACATGTGTAACTGTCTAGCCATTCTGTGTCCTGGTGTTCACACAAGTAAGAGTGATATACTGGAAGTGTGATAGTCTCTGCAAGGATTAATCTGTATACATCCTTGAAAGCAACCACTTTGATTAAAATTGCCTAAGGGTCTTCTGTGGCTTTTTAATGTGAATATACAGATAGTTAATTTTAGACATTTTAATATAAAACTATAAATAAAAAAGCAGAAGTGCAAATAAATTGTCTCTTTGAAGGTCATGTGTAAGGAATAAGACACCACTACACTTAGATAGCACTAGCTGGATTTAAAACACGTGGTGCCACAGTTCAAGGGTCTGAGCCCAAGTCATTTAACTTTTTAGTAAGCTTTAGGAATTTCATTTACAAGACATTGTAAATTAAAATGCTTCTGTTGAGCTACCAGATGAAGTCTTGTTTATAATTTAAAAGTGGTATCATTTAACAGGTGATACAGTTTTGTCTGTTTGTTCACATCATTTAATTCAATTGTCCTCCAGCTTTTGGAGGAGATAAGAGGATTGGGATTTATCTTTGGAAATTCTGACTCAGATATGCTTATACTGTATAATTCTAGCAACTGGTAGTTAAGCACATACTGTATTATTCCCAAGTGTTTAGTTTCTTTCATTCTTTCATCCAATTTTTAAGATCAGGAAAGGCAATACTAGTAACTTCTGACTCAGTGTGCTATTAAATTACTGTTTACCTTGTTTAAGCATGACTGAGGTGGCATTTTTTTCTCCCTTTTAAAATTATGTAATCACAGAAATAAATTCCTTATTTAATATATGAGGCAATATCTTGACATAATTAAAAGGTATAAAAGAACCAAAAGCCACAAGAATGTAACAACTGAGGATGTGATTCTAATCAGTAAATATCAGTGGTCATTCACTTCACCACTCAGAAAGCTTTTCATTCATATCTGCTTTGCAGCTGTATACACTGATAGGTATTATAACTATCAAACACATCTACCAATCAGTTAATCATAAATTCAGAGGGTCACAACTGATCGCAAATCATATGACTTTAATTTCTACTCATGTTGGCTATAATTACTACTTTGTCAAAAAACAAGCATTATGTGTTTTCTCTTCAACAATTTAAAAGTTAAATAGCACTCAAACCTTCCTCTGTTCTTTCCCCTTAAGCAGTAAGGTATCCAGGCCAATAGACCTCTTTTTCTTTACATGTTCTACAGCATTTCCCCCAACAGAGCCTTCCAGTATTAATAACTTGACTGTCGATTTCTGGGTTGATATCCAGAACTTGGTTCTCTGACCTTCTGCAGAAAAACTTGGGTTTGTTTCTTTTCTCTTTCCAATTGGTCAATAACATTAGTGACCAACTGCAAAGACAAATATGTGGGGAAGAAAGGGAGCCCCTGTTACATATTCACTCTCAGCACATGGCAGCTTTACTGGGAAATCCTTGAAATATGTCTGAACAAGTACTGAACTTTCATTGTTACTAGCATCCACCTACTATTGCAATGATTACCTAAGACAGTCCATTTTATAGCTGGCTTTGCTTTTCAGTGTGTGCCATCATCGCAAACTAAGTTAGCAAAAATGTCTAAATATTTATAAAGTCTTATACCTCAGGGCTTGGAAACCTGAAGGAACCCATTTGCTCTTGAAGGAACACATGTTGAATGAAATAGAATTTCTTCATTTTATTTTTCTCTGTGTGCTCTGTGCTGGTATTTGGGATCAGATCCAGCTGAGGATTGCATGTTCAGCATAGCAGCATTTGTATACAATATATAAAGAGAATCATTTGCCTCAAGACACAATGTAAAACAGGAATGAAAAATATAAGAGTAACAAGTGTGCAGAAGTAAAGAGAATTTTTCCCTTCCCTCACCTTTTCAAAGGGTACCGATTCTGGAGGTTGTGGTGGAGGGTGAGAGTCCAAATAACCTCTGGGAAAAGAGAATCTGAGCAGATGTTTCCTGTATCCCAGATGCTCCAGTCATGAGGCTATGGGGAGAAAGGGAGACATTGCCATGGGGTAAATTATACCTTAAGTTTGCCAGTTGGACCAGGCATGGAAAGCAAACTAGGCAAGACAGCTCCTGTTTTGTGTCTCTGTAAGCTCACTACAGAGAGAAGTAGAGTTGGATGGAAACATTCGGGGCAGGAGGTGGGGGTGGGGGGGAAACACCACCAAAAATTGAATAAAAAAGTGTTAATTCATTCAAACCAGAATGGCTGGACTGTACTGTTGTAGGTTCAACTCACTTCTGCTATCTCAGGCAAGTTTAGGAGCAAAATCTTCTGATCTCCAGGCAAGTCAAGCGCTGTTCTGGGAACTTTTTAATCTGTAGGTCCCCAGCCCTAACATAGCATTATAAGGAGTCTCTGGGGTGTCTTAGCTGCTTATGTTAACAGTGAAGGGTAAGACTAAGTTCCTCTGAGTAGCTGTGCAGACTAAGACTAGAGTTCAGAAACATCAGACAAAATTGCAATGCAATCCAGGTCAAAACAAGAAAAAAAGGGAAGGGAAGGGAAGGGAAGGGAAGGGAAGGCAAGGCAAGGCAAGGCAAGGCAAGGCAAGGCAAGGCAAGGCAAGGCAAGGCAAG
>VWZZ01006416.1:91519-153891 GCA_013399095.1 Psophia crepitans | reverse complement strand
AGGGAAGGGAAGGGAAGGGAAGGGAAGGGAAAAGAGAGAAGAGAAGAAGATTTTTCTTCAAACTGGAAAACTATCTTTTAGATCAAAATTTAGTTAAAATACGCTCTTTCTTTCTTTCTTTCTTTCTTTCTTTCTTTTGGACATAGTTTTACATCAGTCTTAGGTCTGTTTTAAAAAGCCAAATACCTTTTCTGTTAGTAGTTTATTTTGATGGAATATAGAGATATGGAAGAAAAAAAACGGAAAGAAAAAAAATTGAAAAGCGCCAATCCTTTGTGACTCCCCTGTTTTTTGGTGTCCACCAGAAATTTCCATATAAGCAGTCACTTACTGACCCAATGCGTATTTGATGTAGACATAGTTTGCATTAAATTCTCTGAGAGTCTGATGAGTAAATGCCCATCGATCAGCCACCCGACTCATCGAGCTCTGAACTTCCTTCTATGCCAATATCAGTCATTCAACCAGGCAGCTCCCCCGGCTCAGCTGACAGCATCTCACAACAGAAAATCCACCTTGGAGCTTTGGCCTCCATCCCTGCTGTGCAGCTAATTCTTTTTTTCGTTATGGAAATGGCTTACTTTCTGCTATTAAGTCTGGTTTACTGCCATCCTAGGAGGATGTATGGAAAATTCCTATGTATCCCCTATGGAAATATATTACCAGTTTATTATAGCATTTCCTCACACACATTTTATTTTCTTAGACCCTCAGGGGGAGAATTGCTTTACACTGTTCTCAGGAATTTAAAAACTCAATTGGATCTGGACGCATTGTATTCTAACGTTAAGTTGGTCTTTCATTTGATTGTCATTTGGTTTCTGGAAGGGCTATATGGTCTCTGTTCTTATTCACTGCTAAAATTTAGTGAATAAAACTAATGAAAAGTAACATAAGGATACTGACTGCAGATATCTGCAACCCTTGATGAAAAGTGTCAGGCAATCTGGAAAGTTAAGAATAGTTAAGTATGTATTTGGCAGAGTTAAATCTGGACACTTTTCAAGGTAATGTGCTTAGGGCAAAGCAATGCACAAAATGTGAAATAATTGAAAACTATTAATAAGGTAAAGTACAATATCCTGCTTTTCATCATAGGAAAATGATCTCCATTCTACATTTCAACGTCTACTGAGCAATGCAAGGTGACTAACAGACTATTCGGAAGTATGGGCACAAAAATTTTTGAAGAAACTCTTATTTCTTCAGGATACATTTTTTTGCATATTGTTTTTTATGACAGTTTCCACATTTAGAGGAAACAAATTATGAAGTCTGTGGACTAGTAGCATCCTGCAACATCATGGACAATTGTCTAGACTACTTAGATAACTGTATTGAGTAGGCTCTTTACCCAGACATTTCTAAATACATGCAAAATTCACTATGTTGCTCAGGGTAGAAATTCATCCTAACAATAGAGCCAGCTGGCAAAACTCAGCTCTCACTGGCCCAGAAGATGTTCCCAGTGATAAGCCTCCAACTCTGATGTGACCATTTCAATGCAGGGCTTCAGATTTGTCAGAGTTTATTTCTGAGTAGCTAAAAAAAAAAGAAAAAGAAGTGCCATTCAAAGGCTTTATCAATTTATGAGAAATTTGAGAACAATCAGAAAATGATAAATGATAAATTTTACTGATGTCACACCCTTGGTGGGCATCATTAGTGTGGGGGTTTTTTTAGTAGTTTGTTCTGTATTTATTTCAATGATCAATTGACATAGGAGTACACTGCATAAAAAGGTTGACAATATTCACTCTCTATGAACTGTATATAGCTTATAAGTAGACGGGACAATGTCCTCAGCCAAATTTCTACCTTGTTTTTTTGTTTTTGTTTCTTTTTTCAGTACTGGAAATGACAAAAGGGCTTTATAATGTAAAGTGTCAGGCAACCTTAAGATCAGGCAGTGGCAATAGCCTGCCAACTGTAATATTTTCAGATGAGCAGGCTTTGTTAATTCCCAGTAGGTTTCACTGAGGAGATGATTTGGGGGAGTCATTAAATGCTACTATCTTTCCAAAGTGAAACTGAAGGTTAATTAATTTTGCAAAAGAGGTTCCTGATTATATCTTACAGAATATGAATAATTACCATACTAGACTGCTTTTTTCTTGATTTGAACCAAATGAATAAAAGTATCTTTTACAAAAAAATTATAAGGAAGATTATTATTCTAATGATACAGTAGTACAATTTATTTAGTGGATATGGTTTATAAAATTTGGGAAATTTTGAGATGCAGTTAGGCTGTTCACGCGTTGTTGATCCAGTGTCTCAGTATGAAATATATTTGATCTTATATCTATCAAACTTATTTCTCTAGATAATTTATGTGCTATCAGTCACAGATTGGTAAACTAGGTTGCATATATTTGCATTTGTCATGCTCTAGTGTGCTTGATGCAACTTGACTAAAGTAATGACCTTCACTTTTTTTTTTACAAAATAAAATATCTTTATCATTATTCTTTGTTATTTTTCTTATTGAGTGAGAAGGTTCTATCCTCCTACTAAAATACTATTGGTTTCTAGCAGAAANATGGAAATGGCTTACTTTCTGCTATTAAGTCTGGTTTACTGCCATCCTAGGAGGATGTATGGAAAATTCCTATGTATCCCCTATGGAAATATATTACCAGTTTATTATAGCATTTCCTCACACACATTTTATTTTCTTAGACCCTCAGGGGGAGAATTGCTTTACACTGTTCTCAGGAATTTAAAAACTCAATTGGATCTGGACGCATTGTATTCTAACATTAAGTTGGTCTTTCATTTGATTGTCATTTGGTTTCTGGAAGGGCTATATGGTCTCTGTTCTTATTCACTGCTAAAATTTAGTGAATAAAACTAATGAAAAGTAACATAAGGATACTGACTGCAGATATCTGCAACCCTTGATGAAAAGTGTCAGGCAATCTGGAAAGTTAAGAATAGTTAAGTATGTATTTGGCAGAGTTAAATCTGGACACTTTTCAAGGTAATGTGCTTAGGGCAAAGCAATGCACAAAATGTGAAATAATTGAAAACTATTAATAAGGTAAAGTACAATATCCTGCTTTTCATCATAGGAAAATGATCTCCATTCTACATTTCAACGTCTACTGAGCAATGCAAGGTGACTAACAGACTATTCGGAAGTATGGGCACAAAAATTTTTGAAGAAACTCTTATTTCTTCAGGATACATTTTTTTGCATATTGTTTTTTATGACAGTTTCCACATTTAGAGGAAACAAATTATGAAGTCTGTGGACTAGTAGCATCCTGCAACATCATGGACAATTGTCTAGACTACTTAGATAACTGTATTGAGTAGGCTCTTTACCCAGACATTTCTAAATACATGCAAAATTCACTATGTTGCTCAGGGTAGAAATTCATCCTAACAATAGAGCCAGCTGGCAAAACTCAGCTCTCACTGGCCCAGAAGATGTTCCCAGTGATAAGCCTCCAACTCTGATGTGACCATTTCAATGCAGGGCTTCAGATTTGTCAGAGTTTAAATGAGAGTAGCTAAAAAAAAAAGAAAAAGAAGTGCCATTCAAAGGCTTTATCAATTTATGAGAAATTTGAGAACAATCAGAAAATGATAAATGATAAATTTTACTGATGTCACACCCTTGGTGGGCATCATTAGTGTGGGGGTTTTTTTAGTAGTTTGTTCTGTATTTATTTCAATGATCAATTGACATAGGAGTACACTGCATAAAAAGGTTGACAATATTCACTCTCTATGAACTGTATATAGCTTATAAGTAGACGGGACAATGTCCTCAGCCAAATTTCTACCTTGTTTTTTTGTTTTTGTTTTTTTTTCAGTACTTGAAATGACAAAAGGGCTTTATAATGTAAAGTGTCAGGCAACCTTAAGATCAGGCAGTGGCAATAGCCTGCCAACTGTAATATTTTCAGATGAGCAGGCTTTGTTAATTCCCAGTAGGTTTCACTGAGGAGATGATTTGGGGGAGTCATTAAATGCTACTATCTTTCCAAAGTGAAACTGAAGGTTAATTAATTTTGCAAAAGAGGTTCCTGATTATATCTTACAGAATATGAATAATTACCATACTAGACTGCTTTTTTCTTGATTTGAACCAAATGAATAAAAGTATCTTTTACAAAAAAATTATAAGGAAGATTATTATTCTAATGATACAGTAGTACAATTTATTTAGTGGATATGGTTTATAAAATTTGGGAAATTTTGAGATGCAGTTAGGCTGTTCACGCGTTGTTGATCCAGTGTCTCAGTATGAAATATATTTGATCTTATATCTATCAAACTTATTTCTCTAGATAATTTATGTGCTATCAGTCACAGATTGGTAAACTAGGTTGCATATATTTGCATTTGTCATGCTCTAGTGTGCTTGATGCAACTTGACTAAAGTAATGACCTTCACTTTTTTTTTTACAAAATAAAATATCTTTATCATTATTCTTTGTTATTTTTCTTATTGAGTGAGAAGGTTCTATCCTCCTACTAAAATACTATTGGTTTCTAGCAGAAAAAAGATAAAAGAACACCGAAGAACAACATGTGGTGAAAATCTTCTTTTCTCACTATAAAAATATGATCTTATATCTCCTAAAGCATGATTAAAAGCCTAGCTAAGATGTGTAAAAATCTGTTCATAATGAAAACGCAATGAGGACAAAGCTGGCAATACCAGACAGTCAGGTCTTGGCTGGGTGTTTGTTGTTATTTCTCATCAGATAGGGAGCAGTAAGGTTACAAATCTGAAAACCAATTTCAGAAACTTTATACTTAAATCAAAGTGTATTCTAAATATCTAACCTGATAATTGTGATTCTTTTTAGAAGTTTTCTATCTGGGAAGGGCACTTTAAACCCAGTATAATATCCTCTGATGTCAGTGGAATTGAAGCACGTGCTTTAGTGCTATGCTGAATTGAGACGACTCCATGGATAGCCTTGCACCCTGTCCTCAGTCTGGGTTTTTACAGGTAGTCTCTGCCGCACAAGTTCCACATGTATTTGCAGAACCGAGTTTCAGCATATTTTGAAGGACTCTGCAAAGGTTTTTGCATTTACAAGGCATCAGCTAGAACCTGATTACCTCTAAAACATGAGATTTCATAGAACTGCATGTTTTCCTGTATCTGCTTGTTTGACATCCATCATGTGAGGATGAGAAGGTGAACAGATAATCCTCTGATTTGCAGTGCTAATTTTTAGATGACAAGAGAAGGCTACCTGGTAAGCACTTAGTATCTATCTAGTCAGAGGGAAGGGCAGTAATTTTGCTTTATTTCTCAGATAAAGTAGGGGAATGTATTTTCAATGTACTTTCAGGGAGTTTCAAGTTAAGAAATAATCATCATAATGGAACATTGTTCTCTAAAATTACAGTAGAGAGAGCACTGAAGAATGTAGTAACAATTCCTGTTGTGTAAAAGGACATTTTAACCTTATGATGGACTTCTAAGGCTGAGATCTTTCTCTCAGGTACACTAATATCAAATGACAAGTTATTTTTTTTTATATCAATAGTGTTTATGTAGTATATTTTGTGCTATAATTCATCTTATACTCAGGGTTCTGGCATTCACTTTTAAAAAAATACCATGTTCAGAGCAATCAGATACAAATATTTGACTATTTATTAAATATCTTTTTAACAGACCATTTTCCAGGATAATAAGGTAAAACCACCCTTGTTTGTGTCATTTTCAATTCCTTGAGTGTTTTAGGAACATACCCTTACCAGGAGGCATATTTTGTAGTTTTCAGTGATGACTGTGACAAATTCTGAGAGAGGGAAGCCTTTAATCACAAAAGAAATTGACTGTGCTCAGTAAATTCATTAAGATATTTTTTGCATTCCCAGATGGTCTTTTGGAATAACTGGTGTTAATTACACCCTTTTGAGAAATAATGGCTGTGCATTACTTTTCCAAGTACCCTGGCAGATTGAGATTAGATATTTTGGGGTATAGATAATTCACCTTTTGGATCTGAGAGAACAAAAATTTTTGCAGCATAGTTTTAAGAATCCATAGCCTACAAATGGATATTTTATGCTGAAACAGAGTACAGAAGACTACAAAACCACTTACGGATAAAAGAACATAGTGTTGCCATCAGCAGCACATGAGCTTGTAGGATCGGGGCAAGGAAACCCACTGGCATCAGTTTAAAGCTTTCCTGTGATCTCACTGGCCTCTTGTACTGGCATTAAGACCCTCAACCCTGAAGTTATTTACAATTGCTCTTCATTTTAAATGGATGAGCCCTGCACATATTCACTGTAAATGTTCAGCTTCTTGTCTGCTCAGAGAAAACCTTTTTGTTCAACTACCTACTGTGCTTCAGTCTCAACACAAGTTTCAACCCACTACAACAGTATTTGAAACCCTAATCTCTTTCGTCTGCCCCATTCTCCATCTCCCTGCTTGGTGTTTCTTCAGCTCCAGAGCTTCTGGGAGATAAGCTTGGGTTCCCCATGGCGCAGTGAACTTGCACACGTTTTCTGTTAACACTGTGATGAACAAACACCCTCTTTCTTTTTCATTGGCTTTACCTAACCAGGATTTTTTGAAATGTCGGCTTGTAAAATTCACAGACAGAAGTCACCTGCCTCCTTCCTTCCTTACAGTAAAAATCCACAGCTGATTGGAAGCAATTTTGCTCTTGTAAGTGTTTTTTATGGCTGATTGCAGGACAAAAGAAGAAACATATGAGTTGCCTACTTGTGGTATCTTGAGAGAAAGGTAGCTGCTCCTTTTGTTGTCCTTTTTTTTGCATGTCACTGACTGCTCTTAAGTGAGCTATAAAACGATGATACAATTATGCACGACGGTAATACAATCAAGCTGAAACATTTGTCAAGGGCGGCTCTGCAGTAGAGGTAGGGCTTCCCGCTGTTTGAAGCCCCGTAAATGGTCTGCTCCACTTCAGGCAGTTATTGTTAGAAATGTTAGCTGAGATTTTGCTCCAGCTGAAAAATGCTGCATAGGCAGATCTGCTGTAGGAGTGTGAGCCCGGGCCTTCCTTTATAGTTGAAAACAGATTAGAAGAGGAAAAGAACATTTCTTCCTGTGGACCCACTCTGCCCTCCTGGCAGGAAGCTCTTTGCAGCTGCGCTGCTGGCCACCTGTGACAGCAGCACTCAATAGCTGGATATCCTGTTGTACGGCTCAGCTTCTCAGCCATCCAGGATGGCTGTGTGGAAAGTAAATTGCGACTTTCCAGGGTTTTAAGCATGCCAAGATCAGGTATGGAAAAGGGATGCTGGAACTCACTGAATCCCAAATCTTTTTGGCATGCTGCAAGTAGTACACTTCGTTTCCAAGACACACTCGTGTGTGTGAATGTGTGCATGTCCGTAGGAGCAAGAATCAAAGATGATGCGTCTTGGCTGTGGTTTCAGATCCTCAGCAAGCTATTGAGAAGATAACAGCTAGAGGAGAGCAACTGAAACAAGTAAACATCAAAACTGGCCACAAAATTACACTTCTCAGATGGAAAATCCAAATCGGTTCAAGTAAGAATATCTATGAAAAGACCTCAGTTCCACTCCTTTGTGCAGGGAAAGTAAAATCAGAACATGCGTTTTCCTCTTCCAGAGACATGGGACAGAGGGAGAAGCGGAATTTTAAAACAAAGTCTGGAAAACCTTTCTAAGCATGAATCACAGTTTTAGATCTTGGTAGATTTTTTTCAAGGACTGCACACAGCTGAAGGCACTCTATGTATCCCAGGGCCTAAACTTTTTTGCCTGAAAGGAAGAGGAAAGGACAGATTTACTTCACGATATTTGGATAAATATTTTATAGTGGGTTTCTTCAATGCACTGAGTTTTGCCTTGCAAGTGAGAGACAGGCTGCCTGGCTTGTGTCTTTTGTAGTCTAATAACTCCTATACTTTTATAGTATGTTAACTAAACCATAGGATTCCTGGGAATTTAAAAGTTGAATGGATGAGCAGACTGTCACTTATCTTTAGACTTAATTCCATCTGACAACTAAACAAACATGGACTAGTAATACACCACTGTACCAAAGATGCATTCACCTTTTTTACCACAAGTTCCTTGACACTGAATTTTAGTGAATCTTGCTATCTAACTCTTTTAGATCTTTTTGAAAGCCCATCCAGAATGGAACTTGTTTAAATGAAGATCAATTATATGTGTGAAGCTAGGAGACAAACACATTTGTATGATCACTTACAATGTCTACGTTTCAGGGTGTTTGCTTTACAACTTAGACATAAAAACTTAGCTTCCTTACATACATTTGTTGTTATATACTGATGAAACTGCAACAATTGTACACATACAGCTCTTCTGTGTTTCTGCACATGTGAAATACTAACTAAGAGGTTGTTGGGTGGAACTGAGGATGACAAACTGTCATTAAAAACTTAACATGAATTTAAGGAAAAAACCCACTCACTTTTCCAGAACTAATTAATAACAGGGGTAATAACTCACAATACAGCAATGTGATGAGATATGACTTTGAACCAGAGGTTTCCTTGAAGGCTGGTGGTAGCAATTGTAGGTGCTCAATCACAGGTTAGTGTGTCTGAGTGTGAGAGAAAAGAGAAACAAAATTATATTTATTCAAGCAGAATGAAACTACGCTCACATGTAGTAGATGTGCTCAGAGATCAAGGCACCCTGAAAAAGTGTAGGCTCAGTGTCCTCCTACAAGTGATTCAGAGCAGTGAGCACAGAAGTTAGCTCTTCTTGGAGCCCACCTTTGTCAATAACTAAAGACTAGGTATATTTTGGGGAATAATGGAAGGGCATCAAAGAAACTGTTCACTCCGCAATTTCTCTAAAGGAAACAATCGCTAAGAACCACGGAAACAGCCAAGTGACCAAGTGATTGAATTTGAAAGAAGCGAGAATAATATATATGAGTTATTTGTTATCAAAACAAATCTTGAGTCTGACTGCTAATTTACAGAATTTAACATTGAGTCATTTAATCCTTTGCCTTGTCCCTCTTTCATAAAACCCAAATTAACCAAAAGTAGACCAGCCCATCCTAGTGGAACACCTCTGAGTTAACTGAAGTTATGCTAGGATTGTATTTGACCACACAAGAGACAGCTAAAAGAAAAGGCTTAGCAGATATCTCTAAGATGATTTCAGCAAAAAAAAATCAGACGAACTTTCATGGAAAATGTTGTGTGGTATTCCCACAGTCCCATTTGGCCTGCTTCACTTAGTGCAGTAAAGTAGAACTAAACCCTGTTTTAAGAAACCACTGTCTTCTCCTACAATATGAGAAATATTAATTTGTCTAATGTATATTAAAAAATACTATTAACCAAACAAATCTGATGTCTAGATTTTTTCCAGATGAGCAAACACTAGACTGGGATTTCTCAGCAGTGACGGTCTCCCCTGTTAATTTCATTGGGAATGCCTTTGTTTTGATTGCAGGAACTCATCTTTCTCCCTATGAGTATGTAAAAGGTCATATGTTTCCATAGTGTCTCTGCCAAACACATTCAAAAGAAAGTCTTTTGAATCATGACATGCTAGAATTCAAGCGCTCTGGTGCTTCAGAAGGCTGATTATTTTGTTGCTCCTTTTTTATTTTCTTATTTGTTATTAAATTTAAAGTAAAAATAATAAACTTAGACCTGTTGGTTCACTTGTCTTAGAGAAAACCTATTTTCTTTTTGAATTGCCCTGAGGGTTAAGTCTTGGTAATACGCGTGCAAGCCCAGCTTTGCTGTCAATGTAACCTAAGCCTTAGGACTGTCTCTTTTACAGCTCTTACGGCTGATAAGAATAATTGCTACCCCTATATATGATTACAGTACATATAATAAAACAGGAGATCAGTCCATAACAATGATAAAATACTCAGGGAAAATCACAGGTTAAAAGTAGAGATATCATTATTGTACATGCACTGGTAATTAACAACTACAATTCAAGGAACCCCTAGGGAATATGCTAGGCTTTTACTGTTTATTAATACATTTGCTACTATATTATGATTGTTATACTTAGCTAATTGCGTATCAAAATGTCTCAGAAGAGTATTCTATTGGCTAGATTGAAGCTTTGTCCTTCAAAGAAAGATACATCAATGCTCCAGAGTTCCCTTCAATGCCAAAGTAGTTCTCTATCATTTTTTTTCCTGAAATTTGTTAGGCAGATGGATCATTCACAGCATTTTTTTCCTACGTATTATAAAGTTGATGAGGTCCAGGCATAATGTTGTATCAGTTTGGAAGAAACTTGGTTCTTAAACTACCATAAAGCTTTTATTCTGCGCCAAATATTCTGTAGAAAATCTCACAGACTGAGAAAAAAATAGGTCAGATTTGTTTCTTTGAACATGAATAAAATATTGCAGTTCTAGCAAGCACACACACACAGAGGGAAAGATAAAATACATCTCATAAAGATCATGGTTTTCAAAATCACTGATATGCATAAAAACAGATTTCCCTTCTCAATAACTACAAGTTCCAGTCTCGCTGTAAAACTTGCTATGTGATGTTCCTGCTAAGCAATCGGGCAGAGAGTTATCACACAGTCCATTATGGCTCCCACATTTCTACCCCACGAATTTCAGTTATGAAAAATAATTGGAGACTTAGAGCATTATTTGAGGGGCAGACTGAGGTCAGGCTGTAAGAAAGGAACACTGACTGCCTGGTGCTTGCAACAGAGAAGACAATACTTCAAAATACTAATGCAAGATGAAACCTGTTCATTGTGTGAGCGTATAAGAAAAGCCTGGTAGCAGTAGAGCCCACAAAATGGTTCAATATGCATCTACAAGGTAGGTCTGAAGAAGTTATCCTTTTCTGGTAAATGTCTGGCTATTTGTTTTAATTTCATGAAGCTTTCTCCCCTAGTCTGACCATGCCTTTGTTTCCAAGGAGGCCTTTGGAATCCAAGCAGTCATTTCATTCCTTGTCATATCGCATGCACATTATACATAACAAGAATAATAGCAAAAAAGATTGAAACTTGGCTATCTTGACATGGACATCAGTTCAGAAACTGAAATAAATCCACCTAGCATCACAAAATTTCTCCTTTAAGTTGTGTGCAGTTGTATTGATGTCCAGAAAAATGTTTAGTGGGTAATAGGTGGTAGGGGGATGGTTGGACTAGATGATCCTTGAGGTCTCTTCCATCCTTAATGATTCTATGATTTAAAGCATACATGTTTCCTGTATATCCTGACATCTCTATTCAAGGACTTCACAATGAGTCTGCTAGTTTTTCACTGCCCTTTCTCTAGAACCAATTGTAGGCCCCTATTACTTGGGAGAGGCAGGGAAAATATGCAGAATAGAAAAATATATGTAAAAAATCTCAGGTTTAATCAGAATGCAGTTTTCTAGAATTTTTCTGGTATTCGCGTCATTATTAACAGGAAAAGATATGTTTAGCTTTCCCATTGGGATTCAAAGAAGGGAGTGGGCTGGAAACAAGACATTTATTTCCTGGAAATTTTTAAAGTTTCAAAATTCATTTTCATTCCTTAGTGGGATGAAGATGAGACATGTTCACACTTACATAGAAAAATCCCAAACCTTGAGAAAGGGCAAGAAGAGTCAAAGAAGGGTTGATAAAGTCATACATCTGGTCCTGCTATGACTACAGTAATTATCTTAACGACCAGATTGACAGTTATTTCATTTCTTTCTTGACTGAGACTCTTTTCCTTCATAGGACTAACATATCATTCGTTGCCCTATGACACAGCAGAGCTCTAGTACCAGAACCATCCTGTTTCAAAAGACATGAGTAAAAAAAAATAACATTAGTAACCCTCATGAAAACATTTGTGTTAGTCACATCAAGGTAATGAAGTGGCAATACTGGTCAGGAATATGGTGGATCTTCAAGACAACTGGCATTTGAACAGTTAAATCAACTCTACTGATGGTTTAGTCAAGGCAGACTGGAGAGCATTCAAACCAAGTACTCTAGCCTTCTTCTGCTTCTGCATTTTATATTGTTAGTATAATCTTTCCAGTTCAGCACATTCTCCTTTAGGGCATGTCTACACTACAGTAGACAGGTCACATCTCACTTAAGCTTTCTGAATTAATTGGACTCTCTGCCAGAAGACACATAACCATGTTCGTGTGGCACTGTGGAGGTTCAAGCATGCATCCAAAGTCTGTAAAAGTGGGCTTGTTTTGTGCACGGTGCCATTTTCAAATAATCTCTCAGATGTAAAAGCTGTTTTCATTACTATTGCAACATGACCCCAGGAAATCACAGGAGGACTTTGTTATATCAGCCTTTTGTGCCCCTTGGTAGCTCTTCCTGCCTTCTTGTTTAGCAAAGTATTCACCCACCTTTTCCAAGCACTGTCAGTGAGTAATATGCAGAGTATTTTATGCCAGATCTGCCAAAACTGGACTGGAAACTGTACTCTCTTTGAGCTCAGCACTTTTAAGTCGTACTGGTCTGTAGGTAATGAGGGTTTGGGATAGAAAGGAAAAATATAAAAGCAAGCAGATTTTTTTTTTCCTTCTGTTCTTCCTTGTAAATAGGTTTGATGAAATATCTGTTAATTGCAGGCCCAAAAATCTCTTTGATTTTAGATTTTATGGCTGATTAGTTTCAGCAGGAAAGGCCCCCAACTTCAACAAATTATGATATTTTTTCGTCATTTTACAATCAAAATAATAGTGATAAAACCCCACAAAAGAGCAAACAATTTGGCTGAAGCTATGCGTCAAAATTTAAATGTACCCATCATGGGACTTCACATCTGCTGAGGAAAGCTAGCAGCAAAGCTTTAACCTATTTAATGTCTCAGACATACATATGCAGTTATGAGACTTTCACCCAATACAAAATCAATAATTTATACAAGAAATCCTGCATGAATCTCTCCTAACTACCAAATAATAGATCAAAACTGACAGATAAAAGACCAATTTCAACAACATCTCAGAGAAAGATACCACGTACATGCAGGGCAACAGTTAAAACTGTTCTTCTGAGTAGGTACTATGTGATGGTTGGAGCTGGAAGAAAACCTCATCTGAGGGGAAAAAAAAATTAAAATTAATCTTTAGTTTTGGATAGCAATAAATTAGCTTAGTTAGACTCCAGATAACAGGACAAGAAGGTCACAGGACGATTTAAGAGTCAGTCACGTTTCTTTCTTCCAACTTCATTTAATAGCACATTGGAAACCTACAGTGGGTGTTGCCAGTAAAATGTCTAGAACACTGCCATCAGATAGAATGTCAGCAATGTTAAGATCCGTGGGGATATAGAGCGAGCTAGCAAGCAAACAGGAGCCTGTTTCCTGCTGCTTGGTGTAAAGGGCACTCTCCTGGGACTGCATGCATCCCACTCCCTGTTCCCATGGATTTTTCATTAAGGAGTCTTTGGACAAAATATATAAGCAATGTTTGGAGTAGAGTCTAAATGCTAAGCTCACCATTTTCAAAAGTACCTCCTTAAACAGGGGCTGCACTGTTACGCGTTCAGTCTTGGGCTCCCACAACTCTTTCATTGCTGGCTGCACATTGTCCTACCTTCAGCAGCCAGGCTGGAGACCCCCACTTTCTCACCTCTGCCATCATGTAGACCATAGTCTATCCTCCTGAGAAATATGAATGTGGATCTTTTCAGGCTCCAGAGGAAGCTGAATCCCCACTCATTGCATTATTACTCTGACCACTGAGTCACTATGAAAATGTGGGCATTTCTGTGCCAGCTGTGGTTTCACATGAGCAAGACCATAACTGTTGTACTTGATGCTGAAAAGCGCTGTCATTGTATATCAGTCTGGGTATTTTCCCAGACAGGGTGCCTCAGAGGTGCCGAAGTATGCAGCCAGCATGAAGGATGAACCAAGAATACATGCACCTAGCTGGCCCACAAACCAAGTTGTACTAGCCTTGCCCCTTGTGGCCCTTGAGGTGTTGCTTCTGGAAGTCAGCCCTCCTAGGTCCTGCAAATGGGGCTGTGTAGCTTTTTAATGATCCTATTCAAACCCAGGCATTTGACCTCAGACTGGAGCTGTAAAATCAACAGTCTGTCTGGTCTACTCTTAGGAGGCCTGAGCCAGCAGGTGATGTTTTTAATGATTCTCTTACTCAGAATTAGAAAACGAATTTCCCTTAAAGTGAGATTTGCCCCAGTTCCTTAGGAAACCAGAAGCCCACAGTCAGTGGTTTATTATATGAATGAAGGGAGATACAAAACATTTCAGAAACTTGTTTTAGTTTGCACTCTTCTGTGGAATTTCTTTAAACAATTGCAATCCGAAAAGAAAAGCTCTCAAGCACGTGAAGTATCTAAGCTTATGAGAATTTTTCTGTGCATCTTCTGAACTAGATATTCTATTTAGATCACGTTGGTACCACCTTTTCAAACGGCTTGTTCTTTTCTTGACAAGTTCATTTTTAGCAGACAAGGAAGCAATCAGTAAGCTCCCTGTCAGGGCACCCCTTGCTCTCTGTCTGTTGCCAGTGGAAAGAGTTCCCCACATCTTCCCAACTCCCTGTCTTCTGACTCACCACCTACAAAGCAAAACATGTCCTTAGTCCAATGCAGAAATCTTTTTATTACACACAGTGATGTGATAAAGTTCAGTTAATGATTTATGCTAACATTTTCTTACAAGATGTGATCTTGTTTTGTTTCTCTAATAAGACTACATTAATATTTTACCTCTATATATCCTGATTTTCCACTGTATTTAGATTCCCTTGAATTGATCTGAATTCCTGAGAACATGATCACCCAGAGCAATTGAAAAGACTTCTTGTATGCCTCCTGAGCCTACACCAGACTTTATCGGTATCCAATGGCACTGATACCCATCTTGCTTCTAGTTGAGGGTAAGGAAACCACACAAGAGGGGTGGATTCTCCAGCATTTATAAATAGCTAGATTTCATGGCTGTTTGTGACCATCTGCTTTGGAAAATATCAGCTGAAATTGTACCTAAATGACAGAGGAAGCCTGTTCATTTAGAATAAAGGGGTTTGTTTAGTTTGGGGGGTTTTGTGGGTTTTTTTTTGTTTGTTTGTTTTGGGTTTTTCAATTTTGAAAATCCATAATGTACAAAAAGTTCTGGAAAATCAAGGCCCTAATTCTACAGTTGTGCACTACTCTCCTACAGCTGATAATAGATTAGAAAAGTAAATAATAAAAATATTTCTTTCTCTACTTATCACAGTTCTGAGGCAGCCGACACCAGCTACTACTACTACTAAAGTGAGCTCTGCAATTCTGCAGTTTACCACAACACAACAGAAAATGTAGGTAACTGCTTTCAGCCTACCAAAAATCTCCTATCTGTAGCAAGATCTCTAATTATGAAATTCACTGTGAGTCACAACAAGATGCGGGAATCTGATGTGGAGATTGCATTTAATTTTCTCTTGGTACAAGCTTTTAGGTACTACTTGTACTGCTCAGGGCCTTTAACATTAATCTAGATAGAATAATTATGTGGTGAGAGTAGACCAGTTGCATAGACCAGTTTCTTCTCTGTGAGCCTTTTGAGGTAAGTGGCAAAACCTGGTTATCAACTTAAAAAAGACAAGCTAAAAATCAAGCTACAAAATTCACACCTTCATAAATAAATAAATTCAGCTGAGGATTAGAAAAGAGAAGACTATTCAACACTTGGTGCCTTCTGTTGGGAACCAGACCACTTTTTCGCATTTAGGAATGCAACTTTAGAAATCCTATTTTTTTAAAAATGCTTGCTGGTGTGTTTTGCAGAGCAGTTCATTTGTTTTGTTTCTGTGAGTAATGAATTCATCTGTTCATAGCCTTTATATAAACATGTGGCTTTGGAAATAAACAAATGCTATTCACTAAAAGAATACACGTCAACACAAGCACCTTCTTCTATGTCAGCCGGATCTCTGCTCATTGTACGGAATTAAGTCAATTTAAGTATATTTAACTGAACTGTATTTAAGATTTTGAAGGACCTGCATTGAGACAATAACTGTATGAGTAATACTGCCTACAGAGATCACAGTTTAATTGTTTCAAGCCTTTCAAACATAGGGGGCACCACAGGGAAACACATTTTTATTTGCCTTTGCTTCAGAGCGGATGAACAGCTGAACTGTTACCCCAGAGGCAGAATACTAACAATATTTCCCGGTGGCTTAGTCTGCTTTGTAGATTTTAATCCAAAGAACTGACAAAAAATGCAAGACCACTAAAAGATAAAAAAGGTTTTGTATCTATAAAAATAAACAGGTGGTTTAAAAGTGAATTATATTAAGGCACCTAGTCTTGAGAAATAATGTTGGGGGTTTTGGTGGGTTGGTTTGTTTTTGGGTTTTTTTTCTGTTTATTTTAAAGGTGCTAAACTGTGCTTCTGTTAGATGCACACTGCCATTTCAGAGATATAAGTAAACTCAATTTAGCTAACTTACTTTTCAAACATGTCTTCTACCTGACTTCAGATAGATGTGCCACTCCTGTTGACAGTGCACTGCGAGTTTTTCATCCCATGGCACAAAGGGCAGAGGCTGAGTAAGCACTGCCCACCCATTCCTCTTCCCTTCTGCTTCACCCATTGATTCTTATGATCATCATCTTCACTTTCTCCTCAGTAACACAGACATAAATTCATTGAGATGACTTGGGCTAAAAAGAGTTTTTTCTTGAACTTATTCTTAATACATATTATTGCACTATGGAACAGAAATGAAAATTGAGAATCAGAGAGTCCTTAAGGGACTATTGCCACAAAAATGCTTCACACCATTGGACCAGAGCTCAGAAGTGTAGTTCCATGTAAATTTTGTCTGGCAACAAAGCCATCTGAAGAAGGTATTTTCCTCCTGACCTCAGCTGTCTACTTCTACCCTCTGTCACAAATCAATGTCCCTCTTCTATGTTGATGCAGTCTTCTCTTCTTCTTTTTTTTTTTTTAGTCTTCTTGAAATATGTCATTGGCAGAACAGAGAAGGTGGAAAACTAGATGAGGAGTAGTGGGAAAAATAACACGTAATTTGAAAGATAGGGAGTATTTAACTCCATATAGGTAGTAAGAGTACGCAATGCCCTCTTCCTCTCACAATACTCTTCCTATTTCCTGAGCTTTGACACTGATGGTGTCACCCCAACAAAAGAGTGACTGCATTAGACAAAGCAATCTAATTCTTGTCCTGATTTGATATGCTGAATTCTCCATTTGTCCTGTTTTCTCTGTAGGGGTTTGGCCACAGCTGTTGGAATTACTCCTGAATTTTCAGAGAAGCATTTCTAATAACGGCCTGTGTACTTTGTACAACCAGCCTTTGGGCAATAAAGTTATTGGCAAACTTTTCTCCATGTTTTTTGCCATGAACTTGACTTGACTTGGATTCAGTTTACTCAGTTAATTTAGAAGCAGACTGTTGAAATTTTTCAAGATGCCAAAAAGATTATCTGACTTTTTCAATATAGTTGTTTTAGCAAAGTCTGTTTAAGTGAAAATAAAACAAAGCAAAACAAAACAAATAAAAAAATATTGGTTTTGGATGAAATGTACAGGGACTAAGAATTTGAACTGAAGTTAGATGTGTCGAAAAAGAATTCATCCACCAAATGCTTTATACAGACATTATTTAACTACAGGTGGCCTGCAATTTTTTAAAAAACTTGGACTGAAGATTTTAATTTTTTTTTTCCACCAGATATTGATACATCTGTAAAATTTTCTTTGCTTCTGAAATATTCTTTTCTTGAAAAGACAAGAGATCATTTTTAATGGAAAACTGGAGTGGAAAACTTGAGAAAAATATTTTTCCATATTTTATAGGGAAAATCTTTTCTAACTTTCTAGAGCTTCTGTGATAACTTCCTAATAATGTTTTGTTTTGTTGCATTAAGCAGACTGAGAAAACTTTATTTTTTTAACTTCTATAAAAAATGAGAAATATAAAAAATGTAGTTATCAGTCACCACAGCCAATAAGTCTCTTCCAAAGAAATAAAGACATGACATTGCCTTTAAAAATTGCCTGTAAAAGTGGCATCTTCTAATTTAAGAGCTCTATCCTTTGCATATAATAAAACTTTGTGTTTAGAATTGTATCTGGTTAGGATTATTAGCTGACAGAAACAGATTTACTGCCTTGTTAAAACCTTTTAGCACAGCAGAAAGAGCATAACAGAGCTGTAGTCTTTTCCATCTTGTATGGCAACAACGGTCTTGTTTACAAAATTTTGAGCAATTACGTGCTGAGGAAGTCCACTTAAGACAACTGCATTTACTTTGCTGTTGGAAAGATGGAGTGGTTTGGGCTGTGTGTTTTTTTCTTTCAGCTATAAGTGGATGATTAAGCATTAGAAAACACAAGTACAGCTTGACTTTCAGATTCTCAGATCTGAGTTCGCAACACTAGCAGTTACTGCCTTAACTTGTAGCTTGTCCCATTTGAAGGCAAATAACCACAGGCAGGTCTGCATTGTAAAATGTTGCCAGTGTAAATTTTTGGCTTGCATTTACGAATAAAATTTCATTGTTAAAGCTTTTTTTTTTTTTAAAGAACAAATTTGCACTCCAAATGCAGTAAATTTCACAATGTGACTGATGTCATTTGGGAAAATGTCTTAACAGTACTATCAAAAAGAAACCATTCGCAGGATTTTGCCAGGGTAGCTTTGCAGAAAAGTCACAGTAGTATAGAGAGAAAGAGCAGATATTTCACAATGTGAAGTACTATACTTCCTATAGTACTGTGATTCTATAAAGGGGACCTCTTCACTTTGGGCAATGGAGAAGACTTACATGCTGTGTGATATGCAGTTCAAGTAAGGTTGGTCAACAGACAACTTTCTGGAGTCTTAAGACTTAATAGGTATAGGCTCTGAAAACAATGGTTCAAAACTTTGTCTTGTCATAGCCGGGGTACAACTATTCCCTAGCTTCTTCCAGTCATTTTCAGTCTTCAAGAAACAAACAAGCAAAAAACCACTGACTGCACGCCAGCCAACAAAATATGCAGGTATTCCCAGCTTCCTCTGGATGTTAACCTCTGTCAGCTGATAACCCTTTCCCTCTCCCTTTGCAGCCAGAAGAGCCCTTTTCCCTAGTTTGCCTGTGAAAAAACTCAGCACAGCTGTGCCAGCCATGCTCCAGTGCATGTCTCCGCAGCGAGGGCCAGGCAGCTGTGGTCTCTCCCTGTAGAAGGCTGGCCATTTGGCTAGGAGCTTTGGAAGGGGGTATATAAGACCACATCACGGAGGAAAATGCCAGCCACATGTGATGGCTGGGAAAATCAGTCTGGAAAGAGAATTAAGAGTACACAACCTAACAATGATTCCTTTAATACACTGTGGGTTGGTAATGTTTTTGAACAAAGTAGAAGAGAATGGGCTAGAGTGCCTGTGGAGGGGGAGGAGGAGGAGACAATGCCCTTATTGTCTTTTAACAAAAACAATTCTGGAGTGTACCTTTAGCAAAACTCATGGTTTGAAATCTTTTTTCTTTCCAGTTCTGGCCTGATGCGCAGCATGTTCCCCTAGTGTTCCCCCATCCTTAATTGCATGTATACTCAAAGACTTTTGTTCTGAGCACATTTTACTACTGAAAGAAGAAAAAAATCATTGAATGTTTGAAAAGCTGATTGACAAGGATTTTTTTTCCCCCTGAACCTTTGAATACTTTCAGCAGTGCTTCCTTGTAGTCTTAGACAATGCCACTGACCCTTTTACAAATCACTGTACAGACTGAAGAGTGAAACTTTATACACAGCTAAAATGAAACTTTTTGGCCAGTTTTTGACAGCTGTTATTCTATAACAATGTTTTGGCTCTGATCAAAAATATGACTTTATTTCCTTTTGGGTTTCTACCAGAAGCCATATGACTCTGATAGATGTGGAGGAGGGGTGGGAGCAGGAGAGCAAGGAGCTCTTTCAGCTGCTTTCCCAGTATAGCTCAGACTGCAAAAGTAAATGTTGAAGGAATCTCATTTATACAAGGTGTTGGGTGTGTGGCAGGTGGTCCCTGAGATACTATTTGAAGAGAGGTGGAAATCCTGTGTTGCATATTTATTATCAAAGATGAAGACATGAACTGTAAGACTAGGACATGAGACTACGCTTTGATTTTCTATTCTTTTCTGTTAAAAATAAAGATATTCATGCGCAGGGTGGTATTTATATTGCTTTAAGAGTCAGAATTTGAACTACCAGTAGGTTCATGAAAGCCTCAGGTAGAGCTAAGGCAGGTGGGGGGCAACTTGTGCCCTCACTAACACATTATATTATCTGCTCAACTACTTAACTTCCCTTAGTAGGGCCTCAACTTGGCTTTTGACCACAGGCGATTGCTGCGGTTGCTTTTGCCAAAACCTACTCTTGTTAGAGATCATATCGGTGTAAGAGGTGGTCCGAACATGTCGTGCTGGGCGGGCTGAGCTGATGCTGCCTGAGTCTGTAAGAACTCTGAAATGCAGCAGCATCCGAAAGGTGATGCGAGCTGAGGGGACCTCTGAAAGCCTGCCAGATTTCACCGGAAAACCATTACTGGCTGCAGCAGGTGGTAACTTAAACATAGAGAAATTATTTCTGTGGGGATTAAAATAGGGGGTTTAAGTACTAGTGTTGGTTGGGATTTCCAGAGGTGCAGGGAAATGAAGTCTAGTGCCTGTTATGGTATTACCTGCATTATATTGCACAGGTTTGATATTCCCTTTTAAAGGCCACTTTTAAATACTGAACAAAAAGCTTTCAGTTGAAGCTTTTGACTGAACACTGATGATTTTGAGACCTAACCCTAACAAGTTTTGTGGAGTTTGTCACACCTGCACTAGCAACCAGACTAGCTAGCTGTATTTTGTTCATCTCCCCAAAATATTGCAGAGGGGTGTATGGCCACTACAGCATTAATCCAGGTGTTCTCCACTGTCCTTTCATCAAAATATGTCTGTCCTGAAATTCTCCATATCAAAGATGAACAAATAAAATCTGGATGTAGAACTTGAAATGTGTCTAAACACACATTCTTAGAAAATGTAATGGGAAAATGAAATAAACTACTGGTTTCTCTGCAGTAGGATGCCAGCAAGGAAAGATTCCTTTAAAAAAACCGTATCTGTGTATGGTGTTTGTTGTGTGTGTATGTGTCAATATATGATTTTTAAGCTTGAAAAGAAGGTTTTAGGAGAAGTTATCTTTTGTTAGTCATAATAAATGTAAAGAATTCAAAACTGTGGACAGAGGGCATATGTGTGACAGCTGTCAAAGACACATTCACCCACATGGAATGTATGAACTAGTTAACTTTGCCAAGGTCAACATGATTGGTTGAATAACTGCTGATCCTGCAAGGTACTTTACATGACTGAGCAGATGTGCACGATATTCAAAAGGAAAAATACTGATTTTATATAGCAACATGTTTTCATTCAAATTGAAAAATAATTCAAAATACATGAAGTAGCGAACAATTTCTAATAAATCTCGTCTCTGTGGATCCTATTAGTATACTGGGGAAACAAAATCCTTCTGAATTGGAAACTAAAATATTTCTCAGTATTCCTCATTTGCCTCATTAACAATGTGTTAATGTAAAATTGATCATCTAGTACTTCATAGCAATTATCAAGATGAAGAAAACAGCTATGATCCTAATGAACTGGAGCTGTTACTGTCAAAGAGATATGGTTTGCTGATAGAAGGTTGATAAAGGTGCTTTGTTATCACCTCCCCTTTGACATAGACAAGACAGAAAAGAATTTACCCCTGGCAAACAGGCAACAACCTGACACAAGTCGATAGTGAAGATGGAATAAATGGCTGTTCTTCTTTATAAGAAACTCATTAGCACATTCTCTATTTAGTTCCTCTACCTCTTAATCTTACAGATACATTAAAACAATAGCAATACTCCCCATTTATCCACCTAATAAATTCAAAACCAATGTATTGAAATTAAAGTGAATAAAACATTTCTGAAGTGGTTCAAGTAAGGCAGCAATTTATAACAAATTTCTAGGAAGTAGACACACTATTACCTGCATTCAAGCTCAACACTTTGCAGAAAGGATTAAGGAGCTTTTTAAAAAAATGTCTTCCTTCCTCCATTTGTCTTCCTTTATAAAGGTTGCATATTCTTGTTGAATTCTTCGTGTGTGTGTCTTCTGTTTTTTGAGAGAAAGACTGTTGAGAGCTTCATAAATGATAGTATTGCATATACAACCTGATTTGACTGGATTTTTTTTTAGGTTTTCAAAATGTGGAAATTACCAAACTGTCCAGGCATAACATTCATCCAATTTGATATTTTGTCTCAGAGGGTGGCCACTTCATGATGGTTGTGAGAAAGAAGTTTTGAAACTTCAGTGTGAGCTATTACATATGAAGAGAATAATAATCTTCTCTTCAGGTAAATATGACCTTTATTCCTGTTAGTTATTGCAGTAATTAAACACAAAAGCACAAATTATAACTTTCCTTCTAAAAATAATCAAATTGTAACACTGGCTTTTTCTGCTAACCTTGTAAATTTCCAAACGCTTATATTCTTGAATTTCTGTGCCAATGAAATATACACCTGAGATTTTTTTCTCTGTTCTTTAAGACAGCATTCATTATTTCTGCTGAAATACTGCAGCAATCTAAACCAGCTGCTGTATTCTTCAACTATTTTATTTTTAAAAGAAGAGGAAAGTAGGGAAGTATGTGTTCTAGTTCTGTTACTCTTTCTGTTCTCTTCAAGACATTCTATAACTACTGTGATGACAGGGATCATAGTCTAAATGCACTTTCCATTAACAATGTAATTAGAATATCATGCCTTTTATTTTTAAACATACTGGGAATATTTTGTAAAATTATTTGGAAAGAACTGTACGAATAGTCCTTTAAAAGGAAGTGTTGAAAACCTTACAGCTGAAAAAGCTTCACAGGCGCATTTCTCTTCCTGCAAAGATTTTATGGATTATTGTGGATTTCTTCAAAATGTCTAGTCACTAAAATAATAGGAGACTGTGACACTGGTTGAACAGTATAGGTAGAGCTCCAAACTGTGTAAAAACATACTGAAATAATTGGTTTTCCTTTCACTTGCATAGGACTATAGCTTAGGGTAAGTGCCTGAAACTCAGGATGCGTTAGCTTTTCCTGTCTCCTATTTGACCAAGTCAGTTCTGAGTTTTTAATTCAGTGAAGATAATTTTTCATTGACATTTTAAGGAATAAAACCAAGTGTTGAGGTATTAAAGTTGTAAATTCTTGCTGTAAATTTTCATTCCATTTTTGTTGGACTCTTAGGATGCAGAGGACAAGAACTCCGCAAAGATAACAGAAACCATTCAACCTTTTATTCTAAGTCTACCACCCAAATAACATGTGGGAATCGGGGAATTAGTGGCACAGATCTATGACTTTTCTCCACATTTAGTTTAGAGAACACTTTTTACCCCAGGGGAAAAACTAACCAACAAACACACATACACAAAATACGGGGCTTTTAATAATATACTATATTCTTCATAAAGTTTGAAATGGGAAACACCAGTTAGAGGTAAGATACCATTGTATTTTGCTTTGCTGATAAAGCTGTCTGATAACATTGTTTGTAAACAGGCCTTGAATGGACTCCAGGATAAACTCCAGTCCTTCTGAACACAAACTGTCAGTTGTGATGCCATTCATGACATTTATCAAAACTTTCCTTAAATACCTATGTTAGGTGATGTGATTAAAGTCTAACCACAGTGAATACAGACTCAGAGAGGATCAGGGCAGCAATGACAGTCAGAGCAGTGGGAACTCCCTGACCGCTTCAGGGCAAACAAAGTACCCCAACTTGGCTACTCCTAGGACCATCAAAGGGGAATGATAGGGCCATTTTCCTGGTGGGAAAAGCCACAAAGAAGAGCCAAGGGAACACTACACAAACTTAAGAGGATCATTGCCTTCAGGAGGAGGGGGATTATCATGGGGTGCTGGGAGAGTAAAATTTTGGAATTGTATAGAACTTACAGAAAGTTTTAAGGGGATGGAGAAAATGTGAGAGAGTTTGGCATGTTTAGGGCGAAAATGGGGAAAGAGTGGAATGAGGGTGAGTCAAGGGGGGAAAAGTATGAGACAGAAGAGGGAGAAGGGGATAAGAGGGATCAGTGAAGTGCAAAGAGGTTGCTCATCAGTACACTTCTCTGACTGAGCCTATATGTGATCACTGCAGTCTGCCTTCCACTCATAAAATCCTTTCTTTTAAGTGTTTTTCGTGTGGGTGAAATCTACTCTGTGCCTGTGAGAACATTATCAAATTACATGGTGAGTAGGACAAGACATCCGAGTGCCAGTGGCTGGAGTGGTCCCTCAAGGACTTGTACATCCATGGACCAGCAACAGGAGAAGAGCAGGATCTGACAGACAGCAACCAGATAGCCTCAGCAACTAAGACCAGGTACTGAAGAAGCGCAGATGGTTTGTGTACGTATTCCATTATTGCGCGTTTCAGTCCTCTCCTGGCAGGAGAGGAGGAGCAGGATGGGACCATCTGCAATCCTCATGTTTGGATGAGTGTTGCTGGTGTTTATATGGGTAGTGGTACCAGCAACGCGCTCTGACTGCAGTGGATCTGTGTGACCAGACGTGTGTGCTCTGTGTGTGTGCACATATGTGTGTGTGCATCTACTGGGAGCTCCAGCCCAGCCACACTGCTAACTGGGAGTGGGGTAGGGACCTGTAGCATCCTTACCCCTGTGGGACCAGGACAGGAGGGATCAGCTGGGACATCCATCCTGCCAGGTTTTGCTGTCTCTGACCAGTGACAAAGATGCAAGCTCTAGGCAGTCTGCTCCAGGCCTCTGGTGTCCCTAATCCTAGAAGTTTTCCTGACATCTATCTGAAATTTGAGATTACTGTTTCCTGTTCTATCCACTATGCACATGAATATAGATAATTCCACTTCTTCTTTTGCTTATTTTCTTTGGCAGAGGACACCAAGAGAGGACAGACCCTGTTGGAGACCAGTGCGTTTAAATAAGCATAAAAAGACTACAGTGGTTAACTGAAACAATGCATATTTATCTCCAGAGTGCTGTTGCCAGTTCAGTGATATTTAATGTTTCCCAATGCACTTCCAGCTTCACATTCTGTAAATTTAATAGACTTGGCCCATGTTGTATCACCTTAATACATTGAGCAGGCCTGGACTGAGGCCCAAATGAAATCTTAGTGAGCTCCACCTGTTACATCCCTCCATCCTGGCAGTAAGTTGTTCCCAGCTACTCTCTTTGGTAATACTTATACAGAAAGATTGTATCCAACAGTAGTTTCATCATGACCATAGTTCCCTGGTGTGACCATCAGAATGACACCTGCGAGAGTATCAAAAATCCCATTAAAGTCAAGATGTATGGCACTACTGCTTCTCCTCTACTGCCTTTGTCCTGTTACCTTGACATGGAAAGGAATGAGCTTAATTTGACAAAATATGTTCTTGACAAATCTGTGTTGGCTCTTGCACAACTCCTTTTCGTTACGCTAGGAGCTGTTGCACTAGAGGTGACCCCAAGTCAGGGAGATGCTTGATGAGCCAGTCAGCCAAATGGGACTGGGAGGAAGTGCTTGGTGATTTAACCTGATTCTTCACAAGCACTTTCAGACACTTTGTCAAAAAAATCCCTGTCATATCATCCAACTTACTCCATAGTTAAAGCATTAGTAAGATATTTTACACGTGTTACAACTGCAGGACAATAACTTTGGTTAAAAAGCAGACATAACCTGTACAAAAATGAACATACATAGTAACTTCAGATTGCTGCTAAATCAATCCAAAGAATCCCATTTAAGTGTGTAACTGTCCCAGTAGCAGCAGTGGTTGATGATTAGAATTATTAGGTTTTAATCATTTTTCTGGAAGCATCCTGATTAAGTGTATTTTTTAGTTAAGTATATTCCAGTCAAGATTTTTATTTTAATTGAAAGCTTGAATAGTACCTCTTAATTTCTCTCTTATTGCTATAATTTTTAAATCTCTCCCAGTAATTGTACATTTCAATTTTGTAAAATGATTCTAGCATGCAATTTGTTAGAAAGATGTAAAAATAAATTAAAATTGAACTACATTACTTTAGAGGAAGAAGGTTTCTGTAATTTATTTGCTGAATGAGGCCTAGGAAACTTGGGTTTATTTCTTCCCTCCATTACCAACTTCCTCTTATAATTAATGCAATAAACTGACAGGGCCTCATGTTACTATGATTTGCTATATTCAGAAAGTTTCACGCTAATGAAAGGTTAGATCCATATGCTTACCAAGACGTGATGGAGAAAAGGCAACCTCTGCTGAAAATGTTTTGGCTTGGGTAGACAGAGGGGTATACTCCCTGTAGAGCTATGATTTTACTCAGTCATCATCTAGTTTTCAGTAGTTTCCCCCACAGGGTCAGAATGACTCTGGGCATGGACTAATCCCCTTTTTTTAGGTTCATGCCATTGTTTTTCAGATTTAAATTTATTTTTTTAATATATTCTTTCCATGTATGATTTTCTAAGATTATATCAATCCATCTAACTCAGAAACCTAATTTAAGCATAGCTTCACTGAAATCTTCAATGCCTGCCCCAGGAGAAATAGGGGGTCAGGCATTTTGATTAAGAGAACTGTCTTTTCTGAAAAACAAACCAAACCACACTTGAGTTACAGTTACATATCTACTAGGAAGGTAACGGGTACAGTGGCACATGTGCTTTTGATCAAGGTTACAGTAGCATATCCTCCAACTTCTGTATTCGTAGGATGAATGGATGTGGCCCTGATACGTTCCTGTATCTAAAGATATTATCACGAAAGACAGAGCTGAGGATGTGCTGACAAATGTGAATAGAATAGAATAGAATAGAATAGAATAGAATAGAATAGAATAGAATAGAATCATTAAGGTTGGAAGTGACCTCAAGGATCATCTGTCCAACCATCCCCCCCACCTATTACCCACTAAACCACATCCCTAAGTACCACATCTAACCTTTCCTTAAACACCCTCAGGGATGGTGACTCCACCACCTCCCTGGGCAACCTGTTCCAATGCCCGACCACCCTTTCCGAGAAGAATTTTCTCCTCATCTCCAACCTGAACCTTCCCTGGCGCAACTTGCAGCCATTTCCCCTTGTCCTGTCACTAGTTATCTGCGAGAAGAGGCTGACCCCCAGCTCGCCACAACTTCCTTTCAGGTAGTTGTAGAGAATGTTATGATTGCTATTTGCTTTCCCAGAACATCCTGTAAGAAGAAGAGCTGACTTGCCTAATGTGAATTCTGTTTCTCAGGGATGTTAACCTCATTTTTGTGAATGGTTTTGAGGTTTCTCATGCTTGTTTGTCATTATTCGTCTTCTCTGGATTTTTTCAGCAGGACTGTGGTGTAGCACAACCACTGACAACCAGTGTCCCACATTCATCTAGCATCATTAACTTTGTAGGAAGTGGCAGTAGAGGATGTACTGCAGAGTTGTTCCACTTGGCTCCAGCACCATAGATAGAGAAATCCACGTGAAAAATAATTTCTGCAACTTTTTCATTCTCAAATGTGAAAATTAAAAATAGGAGAGGTAGGATGAAGAGTTGATGTTTAAGCATCTCCTATGTCTGGTCAGTAACAACTATGTGGTTTAGAAACTGCAGACTTGTGATACGTTCATATGACTAAAACTATAGGTCCATGGCATAGTAATATTTTAAAGTTTAGTATTCTATGAGGAAAAATAGAAATACATTTTAAAAATACCAAAAGTTTAAAGTAATTACAAATTTTGAAAACCCCCAACTCACCACTTTTTCTAATATCCTGGAATACAGTATTAAGAGAATAGGCTGACCAAGTGACTGCAGTGGAATAATCATCTTTTTTCTCTGTTGGTTTTTTTTTTTTTCTTTTTGGCTCAGTTTCTAATAAAAATGACTACTGGTTATTCATTTTTCAGTAACAAATATTTTCCACAAAGTTCAGATTTCATTGTAAAAGCAGAAATCATCTACCTGGCTAACTCAAGTTTCTAGCTATAAAGCTAATGTTTCCAGAATTAAGAGAGTATTATTAGAGTTGTGGGACACAGTGAATTAACAATAATAAAAAATTATGTACATTAGTGTGTTCAATGGACGTATACAAAATTTTCCTGTTGTGCAGGTTCATTATTAAAAGTATTGACCAGATCTGAAAGCATTTAGAGACATGAACAAGTATTTAAAGAAACAGAGCAGCACAGGTCATGAAGGACATAGAGCCTAAAGAATTCACCATTACAAGACCTAAATGTGCTCAAATATCCTGGTTTCAGCTGAATTTCAGCTCAGTTAAATTTTGTTCTAGGATTTGGTACAGTGCCGTGTTTTGGATTTAGGACGAGAATAATGTTGATAACACACTGATATTTTTAGTTGTTAGTAGGTAGTTGTAGTGTTTACACCAAGGTAAGGATTTTTCAGCTTCCCACACTCTGCCAGGTGCAAAAGAAGCTGGTAGAGCACAGCCAGGGCAGCTGGCCCAGCCTGGCCAGAGGGGTATTCCCTGCCGTAGAATGTCTTGCTGTGGATAGAACTGGGGAAGTTGGCTGGGAAGTGGGATCTCTGCTTGGAAACAGACTGGGCATTGGGTTGGATTTTTTTTTCCTTTCACATGTGATGAGCAATTGCATTTGTGCATCACTTGTATTATTGTTGTTGTTATTAATATTATTTTCCTTTGTTATCCTATTAAACTGTCTCTGTTTCAACCCATGAGGGTTTTTTTTTCCATTCTCCTCCCCATCCTGTTGTGTGGAAAAGGGTGAGTGAGAGGCTGTGTGGTGCTTACTTACCAGCTGGGGTTAAACCATAACACCAAGTATCAGAAAACTAGAAATAATAATTTATCTGATGAACTGTTTATTGTGAAATACTTTTGTACTTGAAACACATTTCCAGATCTCATCATCTGCTAATACTCCAGCTATTTGTCTTTCTTCCTTTATTGTTTGTCTCTCTAAGTCAGCTCAACATGTTGTTTATAATTGCTGACAGTCTCTCTGTCAGATGTATGCTGCATCCGTCCCAAATCTGCTTTTATCTTTTACACAAAATAAAGCTGCTCTTATTACAGCCTCTAATAGGTGTTAGCCAGATCTCAGAACCAGTACTTCTCCTGTATCTTCTTTGACCTGCTTCTCTGTTCATTCTCCCCTGTGACTCATTTCTCTGTAACCTCATCACATAACCAAATGCAATGATTTCCTAAATATGGATGACTCCCAGATGTGTACTCTAGACAAATCTGTTTCTCTCTAGACCAAGAACCACTCAAGAGGACAGCTAAAATGATTTCATCATCTCCCTCTCCATATCTTCCTTTGGTAATATTTCCACTGTTTTTTGTTTTTTTTCTGATCTATAACCTTCTAGTTACCTCCAACTCAGACCCTTCTGTAGATCTTTCTGCCTAGGCTTTACCCAAATATTACAGTTTCTATCAGAGAAAATATGCTTAAGAACTTTCCGGTCTAAACATCCAACTAAAACATGCAACTCCACCAAACTGAAGCCATCTTGCATCTTTTCTTCTCCTTCTTGATAAATATTATTGTGTCAGATCCATTCTGAATGCTGCAATAAAAAATATTTTCTGCTATGACCATGTTACATATCTCAGTATGTTTCTCCCCTCACTTACTCTTCTCCTTTATCAAAGTCAGGCTGCTTGTCTTCACTGCAGAAAACACAACTAGCGTCTTATTTTTCATTTAAAACTCTGGGTGCAGATCCTATCTCTGTCTAGTCCTTCCAAAAAAGCTGTTGCTTGGAGACTGACTGGGCATCGGTCTGCTGGTGGGAGGTGTTGAGTGCTTGTCTCTGCATCACTTCCCCCCCCCCTCTTTTTTTCCCTTCATGTATTGAAATGTCTTTATCTTGACCCATTAATTTTTCTCACTTTTCTTTTTCCAATTCTCCCCCGCAGCCGATCATGGTGAGGGGGCATGGGAGGGAGTGAGTAAGGCCAGCTTAGTTGCTGGCCAGGGTCAATATATCACGTGTGGAAAAAAAGAGTTTGACTTTTTTTTTTCTAAGAATTCCCCTGATATGACACTATTAGGAATCCTGCAACTTACCATTCAATGCCATTTGATCACAATTGTGTAATTCCAACTGTAAGTTGAAAGTTCAACATAGTTTGAACAAGCTTGTAGTGAAAGTTTGAGTATGGAAAACCAGAGTCATGAAAAGCTTTTCTCACTTTTACTTTCAAACTCTTAGATTTTAGAGCTTCATATTTTGTTTCTTGTTATTTCAGACTCTGCAAATGAACCTGTGCTATGTTTGAAATGCACTGGTGGGCTGGCCACAGTCCTGCTTCTTTCCTTTTCCTTTTCCTTTTCCTTTTCCTTTTCCTTTTCCTTTTCCTTTTCCTTTTCCTTTTCCTTTTCCTTTTCCTTTTCCTTTTCCTTTTCCTTTTCCTTTTCCTTTTCTGTTTTTTTTTTCCCCCTTTGCTTTCTGAGAATTTCCTTATGTGGTAGAAACAGATACTATAAAGTAAATAAATGTTGTAAATTATAGGACTCTTTTCCCATCTTCATCATCTAAATGTTAATGTCATAGAAGTACTAAAGAAGATACTGCCAAAGTACGCACATTTGCCCAACTTTAAATTTGAATGAAGAAACATATTGCCATTTGAGCAAGTGCAGGCACAATCAGTTTCATTGTGGATGACTGGTTTTCCTACATTCCTGTTTTTCAAGATTAAGAGATCCGCTTGCAACAAAAAGCATAGAAATAACAGAAATAAAAGAATAAGGAAATAACTATAACTAGCAGCAACTTACTGTCTGGACTATTACACTGGTTAACTCCCTGAAACGTTTAACTAATGTTTTCTATACACTGCTATCAAGACAAAAATCAGAGTCAAAATGAATTGGGCTTGAACGAATCAGTAAGATAATGTTTCATCACTTGTATAGCAAACACTTTCTGGCAGGTGGCAGGTACTGGAGAATAAGTACTAAACTTTTTTGGCAAACTGAACTTGCGAATTAATTGCCAGACTGTGTGGCACAGCTTTTCAAGAGATAAAGCACACTAAAATAAAAATTAAATATGCTTTATTGAAGAAATATCCCTGGCAACTTAAAACACAAAATATGTCCAAAAGACAACTCCAGCAATAGAATCATTAGCATTAAGATGGGTCCTTGTGTGTACACTGCACAAGCAAGTCCTGTCAAATCCTACTGTGCTTCTCCATGCAATGCAGAATACTACAATTTTATATTTTTGAGAGTAAATTGGTATAAAAAGAATAAATAGATACAACAAATTAAAAAGTGTTAATGGTTTATTTAATTTTGTATGACAGTAATCATGACATTTTGATATCTCAAACTACTGAAGTCATACAAATGTAAGCCTAACACACTGCGCGGTGTATGCAACTAAGTGTATTAGTATTTTATTTCAAAAATATTGATACATGTAATTTTAGGTGTTGATGTTTGTAATGACTTAGCAAAATCAAATTTTAAGTGTTTGGGGAACTAATTTTTCTAATAATAAATATCTTCCTTTTCAGATTACACATAAGTTCTCAAAGCCCATTCTTCTTGGGTTTTGACAATTGTACTATTTTCTTTGAAGACAATTCCAGAAAAGAAGCTGTGGACTTTGTGCCTTGAACTCAAAGACAATTTCTGGGCCAGTTTTTCAAGCTAGGTCTGTCTGCATATATGATTTGATTCATCTTGTAAATGATGACTTTAGGATGAGAAACTGAAATAAATATCGAAGAAAAAACAAAGGTAATTTGATCAGTTTTTACACAGAAGACTTTCTGTTATTGTCAGAAAAGCTGACTTAATAAGACTGGGGAAATGCCATGTATGTAAGACATATATTTTTATATCACAGAGAAATCCAAACTGGTCCAAGATCGTCTTGCCAACTATTTTGCCATACAGACAAAATAGAGGACACAAATACAAACCTTCGCATGATCTCAACAAAGTAGCAGGGAGAAAACTGCTGGATGGTATCAAGGTCATGGTTGCAATGCCATCTATTCTGGGGGCTGTTTAGCTTTTCTGAATTAAAAAGTATTTGGCATAAACTGCATTGACAGGAGGAACTGAAATCCAGGACTCGCACTTCCAGGAGAATGTGCTCATTGTCAGACCACATATGCAAGGGTCTTTGCTCCCCATTTTCCCCCAAAATCTTCTCATCCTTTAGCAGGAGAGAAAGAAAGTAAATGCAATCCAGTGCTGCATTGCATCCTCTTCTGAGGTGGTTTTCCTGTTCAGAAGAGGAGGATTGAAGACCCCAGTCACCCACTGTCTAACCTCTGAGCTGTAATAGAAATGTTGTGCCTTTTCTCTGCTTTTCTTCAGGTACCTAAACACGTAAAAGGGTTTCTGTCTATCAGTTCCAGTCCTAAATAGTGACCAAGGCCACAAGCCAGTGCTTCAGTCTGAGGAAGCAACCCAAAACATCCTTCCCTGTGGAGTTCCTGTTGGCTGACATAAGCTTTCCTCTCTCGGTATGCTGGACAGTGTCTATCCCATTGTAAAGTTCTTCTGTTCATGTAGCTGCCTTGCTCTGCTCTGTGAATTACAGAAGTCCAAGGTGCCTTAAGGTATTTATTGCCAGATTGGGTCAGGACACGTACACCCCTCTGTGAACCCTATGGGTCCAAGCACAAAATCTAAGTTTATTGCAAGGGGTCTATATATCTTTTTCCACCCCAAAACCTTTGAAGAAATTCCTGCCCGAGTTAATGTTTTGTGGGAAAATTAGACTAGGTTTTGTACTCAGTTGGAAGGGATCTTTAGTGATGACCATGATGGTGACAGAGCTTCAATGAGCAGGTCTGTATTATGCAAGGTGACATGTACAACCTTAGGGCGACTCAGTATCTATGCTAAGGATCTCTATACTTGGAAGTGATGACAAGCAATGCTGTCTATTGCATCAAGCTGTATCATGTGATGCCTATTATGCTTTGGAAAAGCATGAATTTATTTCAAATTAAACCTTATAATTACGGTAATTTCTTTTATGCCCTCGATTTGAACTTTGTATTTAATAGCTTTCCATCCTCTATGACTCAAGGTCTTTAGAGACAAAACATGATAATATTGTTAAAAATCTCTACCTTCAAAACAAAGACAAGTGGCCAGGGGTTGAAGAGAGTTATTACAAGAGAAGCAAAATTTTAAAATTATTGGAAGGAAAAGACAGTATACTGTCAGATATATTTAATGACCTGTAAGTCATTTGGGTCTTCATGAGTAGAAGGGTAACTGGCTGCATAGGATAACAGTACTGGTTTTGTCTAAGTTTCAGTATTTGTTTATTTTGCACATTTCTGATTGCCTGACTGGGTGAGTGGGTACTAATTTCATGGCTAGCTAAAGCTCAATTTAACAAGGCACTTAAGTGTTCCCTTATAAGTAAGCACTTGGGTAGTGCCATTGATTATGTAGAAGAAGTTATTTGAATGTTTAAAGCTGAGACTGTTTTTCAGCTCAGCTTTGCTGAATGGTGCCAAATTTTCTATGATCAAGCTTCGATTCAGCAGAATCACTGTTATTCAACAAAATAGAGAGCAATGTGCATAATTTAAAGTAAGTTCTGGGATTTCCCTGACACAATATTAGTGGCCTTTATAACACTAGGTTTCTCTGATACATCTGAGAATAATTTGAAAAAACCCAAATTTACTTACAAGGCTATGGATATTTAAATCCATATTCTGGACTATTTTATATGTCCCTTATATTGACCAGCTTTACAGCAAAGTACAGAGCATTTCCAATTTCTAATAATGGAATTGTGCCATGAGTATATGTAGTAGACAAGTCAGAATCAAGATATGATGATGTGTTGCTGAGAACAGAGAAGGCTATTTGCTCACAAGGAATCATGAATTCTCAGCATTTTCACAATCAGTACATTTTAAATATGATACATAGTGCAGCCAAAAAAGTGGAAAATTTCAATGGCTATTGCCTGTATTTTGGTGGATAAAAATTCCTTTTAAAGGATTTAAAAATTTTTATAACCTCTTTTATAACCAATTTTATTTTAATAGATGTTCTATTTCTTGATAATCATTGGCTGTCGAAAACAAAATGTTGGTATAATAGCATATAACTTTTGCTAACCTCTACTGTCACTTTTGTCTTTTCTGAAAACTTCATGCATTTTCCTTTCTATTATACAAAATATTTCTGAGAATTGAATCAAGCAGACCAAGGAGGATTTCCAGATTTAATCAAGCTTTATTTTTCTGCTGGAATTCACTGATAATTTTGTATTTGTAACATCAGGAAGAGCTACAAAACACACCCAAGGAATCTGAGGCTTAGATATTAACTCAGTTAGAAGGCAGTCTTCATTCCACACACCAAATTGCAGGGATTTTTTTTCCAGTTATGATAGAATAAGATGAATACAATATTGCAACACTAGATGTCATCACACCATGGTACAACATGGTGAAATGATGTTTAAGCTCTTACTAGAATACGGATGACTGAATAATTCAAAATGAATAATTTATTCACTAGATTTTGCTTTTTTTTTTGTCCATGAAATATTCAAAAGCAGATTACAAAGCTCTCTAAAATATTCCTGACCAGAAAATATTTGTAAGTTTCTTCCCATTTTGTATCCTATCAAATAAATTTGAACCATTTATTGTTGACTTAAAAACTCACAATTAGTCATTGATTAAGGAGTGTTACTTCTGTTCTTGATTTATTCACCAACAGTGTAAACTGATGACCTACAAAGACAAATGAAAATCAGAGCTGACAAAAATGGAAGTCTGTTACTAAATCAAAATTTACAGTAAACTGCCAGTTAAAATTTTGAATTCTTTTTAAAAAAATATTTCAGACATAAGTAAATATGTGTTCATTTATGCTAGTTATTTAGCTTTCTGACAAATGCTATTTAAAAAAAAAAAACAAACAGACCCAAACTTGACAAATCAAAACAAAACAAAACAATTTTCTTTGAAATCAACTTCAGACAGTATAGTAAAAAGTAGATTTTGACCTATGAGTGATGAGTTTTTAAAAATTATTGCCTTTAAATTTTGCACTTTTCAGCACATAATTAATGCTTTCTTCCATATATGGTTGTGTGACTTTGTTAGAAATTACCTTGCTTACACTGGGTCTTGTATTGAGCTGCTTCAAATTCAGATCTTTTCTTTTAACTTTTATTTGTTGATAATGTGAAAAGTGCAATGTATTTTATACATTATTTCTTGCTGTGAGCTCAGGTCATATCACAGACGTTCTCCAGTCCCTGAAACAGCTGCCATTATGGCTAGCAGCTGCTTTCTTCAGTATTGCCACCCATGTCATACATTTTGGTTCAGATAATAGGATGTCCAGTCTGCTTAATAACAGTAAAATAATGATTATTTTCAAATGTCTGCCACTCAGAGCCATACTTGCCTGTACTCTGAAAGCACAGAAAATCCTGAGACTTTCAGCTACCTCCTTTCTATTCCTCTTCCTCTTCCTTACTTCTCTACTACCTCATGTTCTAGAGTAGCATACCAAAAGGGAAAACTCGATAACTTCATAAATTTAGACAAATACAAACATACAAGCTGTTAATGCCAATTAAAAAAAAACAACACACACACAAAAAAAGAAACAAAAACCCCCAAACACAAACAAACAAACAAACAAAAACATCAGAAGGCATATCTACAAAATTACTGCAGCACTTACTTTAAAAGGAACTGTAACTCCTTCTTTTCAGTTTTTGTTTATTCAAGTAATTGGGATTTCTGAAATGAATCTGTAAATACCAAAATGGCCATTGCATTCAATACTTTATCCAATCCGTTTTTAACACAAAATGTAATGCCAGAATGAGTAAAGGAAACAACCTTTGTCTAACACCCCCAGGATTATAGATCAAGGCCCACTCACATTTTTCTACTGATAGCTCAATTCGCACCAAGCTTTGCTCTGCACTAGACCAGATCATGAAGGCTGGGGTGGTTTCCAGTTAGAAATAGCATTTCCTGGATGACTGGTCTACACCACCTCTTTTTTTTTTTTTTCAATAGAAAAAACAAATTAACCTTCTCAAATACAGATGTCTGAACCTCAGGAAAAGATTTCAGATCATGAATGTCTCCTTGAGAATGTCACAGAAACGACATCCAGGCATTCTGCTCTTATTGGCTTTTTACATTGGTCACTTCATTCTCATGCATTCCAACACCAAAGTGTACCACCACACTTAAGATCCTTAGGTAAAGGATGCACAGAAAAGACACAGCACACTTTAGATGGCTTACTGTTATCTAGTATACACACTTCATACATTTCCTTTATTGGGCCAAGATTCCCTTCTTGCTCACTGGCATTAATTTTTTTTATTTTTTTTTTTATTGTCAATGACCAATTCACTTTTAAACTGAAACCATATCTTAAATTAGTCTAAATGGTTTAATAATCATAATTGTAAACATTCACATTTATTGTGGTTACTGACTTCATCATCTGGGTTTTAAAATAAATAAATGTTATTGGCTATCTGGTTTTGATTTTTTAAATTGTTGCATTCTGTGGATTTGTTTGTGTATATTACACTTTTGCCAAAGCACCATTATTTATCTGTCCCCACTCTGGCATTTTTTAATATTGTACTAATATTCCTAGACAGTGCAACCTGATTTCTTTTGATGGAACCACAGATGCAGGGAGCTATTCCCCAGAGCTCTTTGCTTTCAAGACCTGTTTGCATTAGCTTATGATCTTGTTACCAGCCACTACTTGGGCTGAAATCAGTGCGAGTGCAGGCTAGTGTTCATTGCTGTTGTCTGCTTGCTCTGCTTTGCAGATTCCTTAACAGGTATATTCTCTTGGGGATGACATGAGGGAGGCAGTTCACCTTGGAGAAGACTCAAAAGGCAGAGGCAGGGTTTCTTGAAATAGATTTTGACATGTCTTTTTGCAGCATAGGGAAGGGTAATACAACAATTCATTGCGATTTGCTGATTAACCTGGAATAGTGTGTCAGAGGACAATAAGAAAATTATACCATTGTATTTCAAAGAAGTATCACAGCACTAAATCCAACTTGCCACTATTTTATTGGGAAAAAAAAACAACCTTCAAATTCTACTTTATAAGTATTCTGAAGATCTTGCAACAGCAGGTAAAGTATGGTATATATTTCATGCTATTATTCCAATATTACAAACAGATAAATGGGAGTGAAGAAATTAAGAATTTGGCTGCCTCTTTCTAACGTCTCCAAACCAGTTAAAAGACAAAATGAGAAAGAGTCTGATTGTTTGTAGTAAGCCATATATTCCTTTATATTTTGATAACATTTCAATGAAATAAATAATTTTTTATTAATTCATCTGTTATTAAAAGTCACATAAAAATATTTTACTGAAATATGAATCGAGAGCAAGTACGTTAGCTGCTTAAAGTCTTGATGTTTTGGTACCTGATTGCCTAAATCCTGTAGATTTGTTACTATTCCAGTAGCTGCTCGTGAAGCTGCTTATAAATAATTAAAGTGTTTCAATTTCAGGGGTGTAAAGTCATGCTATTTACTGGTCTTCTAAACATAAAGCTTTGATCTTAATCATAACATAGGGGCACAATTGTTTTTATGATGCTCAGATAGAGAAGCTAATTCTCTCACTACTACTATAAAATGAGAAGAAAACAGCCATTTCATCAGTCTGAAACTTACACTTTACTGCAATAACAATTTGTAACTATCTACCATTAAACTCTTCTGCCTGTGAGCTTTGACAGATTTTTGGAAAGCTGTATGACAGTCATATGAACTCTTAAAATAGTAGCTGAAAGATGAGAAAAAACATAGAGCCCAATCCTGCCATGGAAACTGTGTGGGTGCAAGGATCTGGCAGGCTATTACAACCCACCTATGTCTGCAAAAGGTATTAATGACACAAGCACTGACAGAGGGAAGAAAAGAATTAATTCACAGCGAGAAATTTTCACTCATGATAAAATTCAGGACGACACTCAGGTTTTGTAGGTACCTCATGTTTGAAATATAAGAGAACATCTTTATAAGCGCTTCTGCTCATGCTGATACTGTATATACAGACCTAACCCTCCAGGAGTTTCCAGTCTGATTGCATTTCATGCACTGTTTCAACTCTACAGCTATCATTTCAGTCAAGCAGAAAAATCCTTTTTATTGTGTATTTAACTATTTTCATATTGCAGGACTGAAATATCATAAAATATTTTTATAACAATTGTTTCACCTACCTTCTTGCAGAGAATTTAGCAGATGATAGATTGTTCTGAACTTATTCCTATTATTTAACAAATGTTTGCAGATGGGTTTTGATTTCATCTATGAATCCTTTACCTTGAGAGAGCTGAGATCCTATATGCCTCCTGTCATTTGCCAGTGAAAGGAGTGTGAAGAGGGATGTGTTACTAAAGGCCATAAAACAGATTTCTGAGAACCTGCCCTTATTTATCTGTACAGAAGAGCTACTCTTGTATTTCAATATTGAATCCGACATCAGGTTAAAAGCATTGAGAAGCTTTATTTTGAATACAGTAAAGAAGAATTTGCATCAATATTGTCATATTTCTATTAAGTTCCTCTGACATAAAGCTAGCTGAATTATTTAGTTGTTTATGCAAAAAAAACCCAAAGAAAATAATTGGATTTAGAACCTAGAAGTTCAGAATCTAGAAGTTCTTATCTTAGAGCTGGTCTACAAATGGGAAATATTTTTCTTGCAAAAATTTTTTGGGAATAAAAATCATAAGCCATTTTAACCTTTTAGTTCAAAATTGAATGCCTATTAAATGCATCATCAAAACTGCAAATATTTCCAGCTCACTCTTTTGTGGATTGAGTTCCTCATAAACATAATACTATACAATTACTGTTATTCTGCTTGCTTCTTATCACATTCATTTTTGTCTTCATCTCAACAGTAAGGTGTATAAACTTTTTGGGACTTCTCTGTTTATAAGAGGATGCTCTCCAAGTCATAAAGGACAGTACTGATCATGCATCATGTATACACACAGAAGGCATACATATGTAAGGTAAACCACAGTAATTGTATTGCACAAAGTAATTTTATTTTTAGAGCGTATTTATGTACCTCTATTAATCCATGTCTTTCCAGGCAATAATATTATTGCATCACACTATTTAAATACAAAATTGTTAAGAGCCACAGAAAATTCACCATCATATTGTGCGTGTGGGATACGTGTAGACAGCATGTCTCTTTTGGTCCCACTAGGCACCTCTATGACATTTCTGGAGTGATCTGACATAGCTCAGGCAGCAACCCAGCTTCAGTTAGCTATTCTTTGGAGTACAAGTCTGCTCGTGTGTGGAGAGAGGGTGGAGCACACTATTAGACCTCTTGGAAAAAATGCAAGCCTTACCCATTGAGATTAGATCCATATTGAGGGAGTGGAGATATTATAGTTTTGGTACTTGCCTCAAAATCTGCATGACTCCTGTTTTAAGTACCCATATCCATTCCTTTACCTGTGTCCACTGTGGTAATGGAGTCTAGTCCATTCTAACTAAAATAGTAGCAGGAAATGTTCATAATTTTCCTCATTTCATTAAGGTCTCTAGAAAACCTTTCATTGTCTCCTTGGAAGTTACTACATAGCTCTCTTCATTGATAGATTTCCAGATATTTTCTACTGATAAGGTGGGATGATATGTGCTAGAACACGAAAGACATTATTGGCCAACTACTCATTTTTTTAAAAGGATTTGGTAGGGTTTGTGAGGTTTTTTTTTCTTTTCTTTTTCCAGGTGAAAGTAAGTTTCATCCTTTGCTACAAAGGGTCAGCTATTACTTGAGGGAAAACAAGCACCAAGTAGAATAGTGCAGCCTTAAAATTTAACGTTTAAATGAAAATGTGCTGGGTCAACGAATGCCTACAGTATTCCTTCTTAGATTGCTCATAGAATTTCAACACCAAAGACACAAGGAAGAAATATAATAATTTATATAGTAATTAAAAAAAAAGAGTAAATAGCAAGAAGGAAATTTAAGAACAAGAAGGAGCCTTACCAAAATAACAGAGGGAACAACTTCCCAAGGAATGTTTAGAACTATATCAGACCTTTGAGCGTAGCATACAGAAAACCCAACAGAAAGACAAATTAACTAATCAAAACTTGATCAGTCTAAATTCTAAGAAAAGTTCTGATTTCTCACAGACCTTTGTCCAAGTGGAGCTAAAAACAAAGTAAAGATTTCTGCAACTTACACATCCGAAATGTGTGAGAATACACTGCAAGCGTGAAGAACTTAGCCTACTGTGCCCATGAGCTGTAGTGTGAAACAGAATGAGTAAGCAGGCTAAATACACAAATATGATATTGAAAGGAAAGACTTAATCACTGCCCTCTCAAAATGACAAAACTGGATGCTCCATCCTTTCTTGCTTATTTTTCATATTCTCTACTTCTTTACCTATTCATTGTTTGTGGTTGGTTGGTTGGTTGGTTGGTTGGTTGGTTGGTTGGTTGGTTGGTTGGTTTTCACTGTGAGGCTGAGGGATATTTAAATGCTCTGAGATTCTGGGGTCAAAGAAATTCTGATAATACAACAAACAGTAACACTGTCCTTTTACAGGAATGCTCTTAATCTTTTCTTCAAGGGCCAAAAAATTCTATTCAAGCCTACTCTTGCATCTCTAATCATGCTTGATACAACCAATATATGTAGACTTAAACCAAGAATAAATGAGCCATAGAGAAGAACAGGAAAAAGTATAACAGGTCTCTCGAAGAAAGTGTGGCTCATGACCTTTTGGATGCTGTTGAAGACAAGTGGATATATTACTCATTGCTGCATAATGGGTGTAAGATGTGATAGCGTGTTTTAGTCAAATCCCATGTTCTATGGCTAATTTTCTGTTTCTTGGTTCTTAGACATTTTTCTTCTGTGTCTGCATCTCATGTTCAGAATTGCTGTATGGCCAAAAGGATAGATTCAGTAATGTCCAAGGCTGATATATCCATGCTAGACTTGTGCCATGGCTTCATCTTTATAACTAGGCCAACTGTCTTGTTGGGGTAGCAATAATGCCATCAGTTTATATTGAAAGTTCCTGTTACCTTAATGAGACTGAAAAAGATATCAACTCGCAGTGGTTTTGTCTTTTTGTTTGCCAGATAATACTAAGGAGCAGTTTATGAACTCTGTGGGAGCTTACACTACAAAGCAGTGCCTTGCACAGCTCATACAGAGCCATGTTGTCTGTAGATGTAATCACCATGACAGAACTAATTAAGCTCAGAATGACATTTTCTAGATAAGGCTATTGCGAAGTTCCATAAAGAAAACCAAACTGCATCAGATCAGAAAACCTCTTGGCCTAAATGTCTTTACATACACAAGGACAGATCTGGCCCACTTTTTTGAAGCACAGTAAATGTATTTTTTCCTTCCAGCTCTGAAAAAAGAAATTGGAACAATACAATCTGTGCAAGCTGAATTATAATATGAAGACAACTATCATTTAAGAATGTCGTATTCTTAGTTTACCCTTTGTCCTTATACGAAGGCAGATTATGGCATAGGCATTTAAAATGCACAGGCCTGCTGGGAAATTTTAATATTTTAAGACATAAAATCATTAATTTTGCAAAAAGTTGAGGCTGAAGGGAAATTATCAGTTAAAAAAAACTTGTAGCAATGTCTATGTGAAAAAAACTACCCGGCATTTGCTCTTCCACCCTGTCAGTTTGATTGTTCATCAATTGTCTGGGAAGCTTGTGCTGATGCAAGAAAGGAACTTTACAAAAGCCTAGAAAGGGAATGTAAGTAAGCAATGCTTGGATTATAGACTAGGTTGGTAATGCATAGTAAAGCCAAAAATACAGTGTGTATATATATATATACACTAGTGTATACACAGGTATATACATGTATTTATGGAGAAGCAGGAAAAAAAACCTACTCCTCAGCTGCCTGCTTACCAATGTGTTTTTCTACACTGTAAATGATACAGTTTTAAAGCCTTAAAAATTCCTTACAATTTTTATTTAAAAAAATTTTAGAGGAGACAGTAGGGAATTCAAGGGCAGTATTCTTTTTGAAGTGATATGAGACAAAACTCAGGTCGATTTGTTTAGTGAAACATTACCTTTAAAATAATTATCCAGTATGCAAATATAGCAAACAAACAAACAAATCTGGAACTTGTTCAGTAACATATTCAGACTAAAAGTGTTCATAATTCATTCAATTCATTCAACACTTTCGCACGACAGTGAAAATGTTGATTCCAGTGAAAACGATTCTGCCCCTCTGCTGAGCACTACTAGGTACATGGCTGTTGCAGATTGCCTGGCAAATGAGGAGAAAATCGGTAATGCTGAAATGCAATGCATCTTAAGTGTAATTATGGTATTTATACAAGCCACTCCTCAAACATTATAATACAGTCACCTAGACGAGGAAATTCACTTCTGCAGCAATGTTTAGTTCCAAAAAACCCTCTTTGCAACATTTGTTGACTCCATAGATTTTATCTGCAAGTACTTAATCTTCCTCTATTCAAAGCCATGGACAGTCATTTTAACAATAGACACAAATTTATTTTTTTTTAATTTGCTCGTAAGACCAGAAAAGAAAAAGAAATAGAAAAAAGTACCTAGGAAATTGTATACTGCAGCATCACTGGGTGACTTGCACAAACTATTGTTTTTACCATTATAGCCTGATTATTTCACAAGAGCTTCTATTTCACAGGATGTGTTTTACAGAAAGAAGCTGCTTCCCAGGCTGCACAAGGTTTAGATGTACCCTTCNGAAAAGAAAAAGGAGTGACCATGGGGGAAGGGGGAGCTGGTCGTCTGGGTTTTGGTTTGGTTTGGGGTTTTTTTGTGTGGAATAAAATTGACCTTTGAATCTTCCATACGATGCTGCAGAGTTATCAACGAAAGACTGAAATATATTTTAGCCTTACTTCTTTTATATAACTTGTACACAATATTAGCTTGAACTAGAAGAACCTTTTCAATTAATCTTATTCCAAAACCATGCATGTTTCAGATAGGCATTGATCAGCATTCCAGATCAGATATTTCACTTCTTATACATCCTTTCATGGAATTTGGTTGTTATTCAGAAATAAAGATATTGTGACTTACTGATTTTTTATGTAAATATCATTACTCAGAAAGCCTCTCTTTTTTCAGCTGTTGGACCATTCATGAGCAAGTTCTTATGGTCTTATTCAATTACTTTATTCACAATATTCAGACTAAAAATTTATTGCAAAATGTTGGATGTAACAACTCACAATTCATGATGCTAGGTCAGCTAAGTTACGCCGTGTTCTTTCTCACTCCTAGAAACATGATGGAGTAATTAAAAACAGACCAATCTTTTAAAGGTGATGTACCTGATTTTAATTAGATGTTGAGTCTTCTGGGTTGCCAATCTTGCATAATAGTGGTGTCTTACAAATGAGAGAAGGGCTCTCAGCCTCTACCAAATCTTAAGTTTTGTGGTCACTCATTTTATGTCATTTGTTCAGGTGCTTTCTTACAGATTTCTGAGTTTGTATAAGCCTTGGCTTCTATGTAAATAAATGATAAAACTGCTTAAAATATATGGAACTGAGGATTTACAAATACATCTGGAGCTAAACAGATTAACATGTAAATGTTAATTTATTTTTATAGAGTATGTAATGAATTCTATGAATAATGACAAATCCAATTCTTTGTTTCTTTGTACAAATAATAACAAAGAACTATTTTGTTTTCCTGTTCAGATACTTCAGTTGTAAATCTTTGAGAACGAGCTTTATGGACCTCCTAAAGGACATGCAGATATCAAAAGAGTTGGTATGTTTTTGTAAAACAAGTTTATTGAATGTCATGAAAAGATATGTTGAGTATTCACTCCTACTTTTCCGTAATATCATTTGAAGGCTTCGCTCAGCATTAAATACAGAGAAGAACAGAAATACAGCTTCTTAGTGAGGTTTAATCAAGAACAGAGATGCTAAACAGGGAAAAATTCTGGTTCTGCCATCTTGTCACCTAGATTGGAGGAATGTATTTGTGAGAAATCTCTGACACAAAATTTTAGTTTTAACATAATTATATTTTCCTTCCACCTCTCCTCAGATTGCCTTCTTTCTATGGCTGTTGTGTTGCTGTTGTCAAAATAGAAAATGCCTGAAAATAATAATAAAAAAAGATATTATTTTGAAAACAGTAATATCTTTGATTGACATCTGAAATATTGTATAGAGAAGTATTTCTAAACATACAAATAGATACAAGCCTTAAAAAGTACAGTTCAGTGATGTCATGTGCCTGTGCCTCTGTTCTCCCTTAGTGGATGAATTTTGGCTTTACCCTCTCAGATGCAGCACTGGGGAATCTCAGCAACTCTCATCTTCCATCCTGGGGTCCAGCGAATCTGTAACACTTCTAAAGAAAAATCTGCATTCTGGAAGAAGGTATTTCAGTTATATTTTTTCAACACACACCCCTCCCCCCCTATCCCACCCCTCAGTCTATTCCAATTCATAGAGATAAAGTTTTTGAGATTAATATGTTTGACATAATAAGAAGTAAGAGAGAATATTAGCAACGAAAGGCAGATCTGTCACTCCCTCGCTGCAGTATTAAACCATTCTTTAGACATTTCCCAGACCATATGTGGCTTGGACAAGCTTATCTTAGTTTGAAAATCTGAAAGAGGACATAGAACAAAAATATTAGACTCAAGTTTAGATAAGTTAACACTTCCAAAGATCAATCAACTAGTACTTTATGTACTGTATGAAGCTAAAGAAGTAATAGTCATAGATCAGGTTTGGGGAAAAATGTGTTAATCAATTTACAACGAATGCGGTTGATAAGAGATTTTTAGAAACCCTGGCTGAAACAAACACAGAAAATATTTCCTTGAAAGTCAGCTGAACCTTTTCATTTGAGTATGAATTTGATATTTCATATGGTGTTAACTGATGCCAATATTTTAGTATGCATATGGTCATGATCCAGTAAAGAGATTCTGGGACTGTCCATCTGCTGTAGCCAAAGATATTATGCTACTTATGAGCCTTGTCTATTACAGCATTTGTATCAATTCAGTACACATAACATTTCATTCTGCAAATATATAACACAAGAAGAAAAATGGGACGTATACTAAAAATTAATAGTGACTCAAAGATAAAGAATCCTAAGTTGTCCATGAATAATTGAAGTGAGGAACAGGTGAAATTCTCGCGTTCATCAGAGGGTAAAGCTTTAAATGGTTTTGCAAAGCCAGCAGTAAGTGAATATGGCAACAAATTGACAACAGGGATGTTTGGAGTGATTGCTTAGATGACATCAGTCTGGAAAACCTTTTTATTATCTTTAGAAGTAAAATTGCAAAATATTTTGTTCTCTTTATTTAAAAACCTGTGAAAAACAGGCATAAAATGCCTACCCAGCACACTTGTATGGTGAAATAAAATGGACAGATTTTTGTTTTGGACACCTTTTCTTAGACAAAAAGTGAATTCATGAACTGAACGTTTGTGGAAAAATATCAGCTTAAGACTACTCTGCAAGTACAGTGGCACAGCAAATGTATTTTTGTATATGTAACTCTTCCACTATTAGTAAATGCATTTTATATACTTAATATATATACACATATTGCATACAGATGTTTAGTATATGTGGAGAGACGTAACTGAGCAATACAGATGCAGGTAATACAAGAGAAAACTTACCTTTACTCTGGAATCTTCCTGCTTCCCGTATTTTGCCATCTTTCCGGTCCTCACAGACAACTCTCTCCAACCTTACAGCTGCCTTAACCTCTGGGTCTACAGGTTAGGTGATAGGGCAGGCTATTCACTGCTTTACTTCAGTGACTGGTGGTTTTAAGGGAGTGTTGGTAACTGGAGAAGTGGTTTATGTGTGTGGAAATACAAAACAGAGAGAATTTTGTGCATAGTCCATTTTAACCTCTTGCCACATTATTTTTATTTTACCTTAGTGTGTGCGTGTTCACATAAGTTCACTGAAAGGATTTTAGTCTGTGATGGTCAGAGAAATTTCTATTTCAAGGGAGGATGCTAGATATAAGAAATAATTAGGATGGAAGAAAACTAAATTGAAACATATTCATTTGCAAAGAACCAATTTAAACTGCCAAATGACACTCTTCACTGAATCATCTGTAAACCATTCCCTTTGAAGTTCACCATGGAATGAAACAATAGACTGGTAAAGGGATTGTGATTTAGGCGATGGTATGCTGCCCTGCTGGTAACTGACATCTGATAAGCAGTAAAGCTACGTTGTGGGTTCTTACTTTCAATCTGATGAGGTCATCCCATACACTTCATGTTTCTCTTCTCTGTAAAGCTCAGTCTCTTCACTGAAAAGCTGCCAGATTTGTTCTTTCTTTTTTAATCTTAGAAATGAAATTGTTGGGAAGGACATGTACATGCAATGCATAAGAAAGAGTTTTAATTTCATGTAGTTCCTTGCATATGCAGTATTTTAAAAGACGTTTAAAGATCTGTATGCTCTGCAATTACTCTCTACAGAGGTTGACAACAAAAGGTTTCACCTGACCTACCAGAGAGGAAGTAACTAAACTGAAAGTGGCTTCAGTTCTTGTAAGCACTTGAAAAAAAAAAGTTAAATGGAATACAATGATGGTCTGGCATTCTGTTAAGGTGAGGAAAGATGGTTTATATGTTTACACTACAATCAAGAACATTTTCATCACTTGTGCAATTCAATGTTGTCTTGATAAACTCTTCTATGATATTAGCAGAAAAGCACACTTTTCAGTGAAAAAGTTAGCATCGTAACTGTGATGTCAAAGAGAAAGTCAGAATGTCTTTTTTAAAATAAGGTAGATTTAACTTGTCTGCGAAGTTTATTGGAATAAATGTATGATTCAGAATAAAAAGAGGTTCAATTCCATCAGTCAAAGGTCTAAAACCAAAACTGGACCGAATTTTGGCTTTGTAAAGTAGGAAAACAAAATCAAATTGAGGTTTTGCTCCAACAAAAACATGACACCCTAAGTCTTATGTCTGAAACTACTCAAGTAAGCTTTTATCAAGGCCTCTTTAGGCCAGCCTTGCAGGACATTTACACACTGCTTGTGTTGATGTAGAAGTCTGTCATGGTTTAATCCTAGCCAGAAGCTCAGCCCCACAGAGCCACTCACTCATTGTTCCCCCAGGGAGGATGGGGGAGAGAATCTGAAGTGTGAAGGTGAGAAAACCCCTGTGTTGAGATACACACAGTTTAACAGGTAAAGCACAAGCCATGCACACAAGCAGAACAAAACAAGGAATCCGTTCACCACTGCGGGTGGGCAGACAGGTGTTCAGCCATCCCCAGGACAGCAGGGCTTCGTCACGCATAATGGTTACTTGGGAAGACAAACGCCATCACTCTAAATGTCCCCCACCTTCTTTCTTCTTCCCCTAGCTTTATATGGTGAGCATGATGCCATATGGTATGGAATATCCCTCTGGTCAGTTGGGGTCAGCTGTCCCAGCTGTGTCCCCTCCCAGCTCCTTGTGCGCCCCCAAACTCCTCACTGGTGGGGTAGGATGAGAAACAACAAAGGCCTTGGCTCTGTGTGAGCACCGCTCAGCAGGAACTACAACATCCCTGAGTTACCAACACTGTTGTCAGCACAAATCCAAAACACAGCCCCATACCAGCTACTATGAAGAAAATCAACCCTACACTAGCCAAAACACAGCACAATGCCTTTCTTCTTGTCTGAAGTGATAAAAGGATAAAATATGGTACCATTAAAAATCATAGGACAAAAAAAATACAGTAGTGCAAGTGCTTAACTGAATATTATTTGCTACTATTGTAAGACATTTGAAACCAGGTCATGTCAAACTACAAAGAAAACAAGTTTTCTTGCGGGTATGTTGGTCAAAAGCTTTAGGTGTATTCAGCCCTTGAATACAGGGGATACTTTTGCTAAAAAGATCTTGTCATACAGAAATCACAAAAAGAGAAAATTGCCCTATGACAAAACATCTGCAGTCTCCTCAGTTCTCATTCTCAGGATGAGAATCTGTGTTTGTTTGTATAATGAACCTCAAAACTGTACCTTATTGCCCTCTACAACTACCTGAAAGGGAGTTGTGGCGAGCTGGGGGTTGGCCTCTTCTCGCAGATAACTAGTGACAGGACAAGGGGGAACGGCTGCAAGTTGCGCCAGGGGAGGTTCAGATTGGAGATTAGGAGAAATTTCTTCTCAGAAAGGGTGGTCGGGCATTGGAACGGGTTGCCCAGGGAGGTGGTGGAGTCACCATCCCTGCGGGTGTTTAAGGAAAGGTTAGAAGTGGCACTGAAGGACATGGTTTAGTGGGTAATAGGTGGTGGTGGGGACGACGGTTGGACTGGATGATCCTTGAGGTGTTTTCCAACCTTAATGATTCTATTATTCTGTGATTCTGTGATTCAGGAGCCACAGAACATTTCATGGGAGATGGATTATGACATAAAATGAGCTCTTGAACACTTTTGGTGAAATAATTAATATATATTTTAAGTAGGTTAGGTTTTTCCACTTTTCTTTCTCTCATACATATACCTTGCTCTTCATCACAAGACATTTTGGAAAGAAGGCTATTCTGTTTTTCTGGAAAAATGGAAAGAAAATGTATTTCCATTAGTGAAACCTGGTCATAGACTTACAAGTTTGGAATAAATTGCTGATACTGGTGTAGCCAGCTATGTACGTGACATGGTCATTTGATTTACCAGCCTCTTTGACACAATTTCTTAGTGAAATATTCTGAGAAGAGCTTTGTGAGAAAGATTTTTTTTCTGATTATATGTACTAACCTAACATGATCTAGGTTATTGATAAATGTTTCAACTTTTTTTGTGAAGAAATGTTAAAGGAGAGGTTTTTTTCTAGAAAAAAATTGCAAAGTTTAAGAGAAAAGGAAATTATGGGATAATAACATTGTATATTATATTTAATTATATAATATAATATAATATAATATAATTATATTATATTATAAAATAATTCCCCATTGATTGAAGTGGAAACATACTACTAACTCATTATGATGCAAAGATAGTTGATTGATAGTGGATGTATTAAAATTATTTTTCAAAACCTTTTGTTTGTTCTGACCCACATCTCCAAGCTATTTTTTTCATGTGAGATGAAAGGTGGTTTAAATTATTTGTTGGTAAGTTCCTGCAAATCCTATAGCACCTAACAGAAACTCTTGGAAAAGTTAATGCTGGCTTTTATATTTACATTCACACACATTGCTTTATCTTTTTTATTTCACACAGTGATCCAGATGCCAATAAGATGTACAAAGAAGCAGCAGCTTTCAAGTGATTTATCTGGGAACAGATTGTACTGTATTACACACAGCCATACTGTGATTTGTTGATGAGACAATGTTTTGCATAGGATAGATATTGATCACTACTTTCAAACTGTATTCAATATCTTCACTTTCACATTCCAATGTGATGTAGCTCAATATACTAAGCTGTCAGAGCAGATTTCTTTCCTCCTTCCTGTGGCTGTTTCTCCTTCAGGCTGTTTGGGAATATCAGTACATTATAAGGGTCCCTACAAGATCATTATTGTGATGTATTAGCAAGAAGATATTTTGGGTTTAGCTATATTATATTAACGTTGCCTTGGCCCATCTCAATGTAGTAACTTAGAATTCAGATATTTCACTTGGTTAATTTTCAGTGAATTTTCTGTAGCAAAATGATTTAAAGACCCTGAGTTTACTTACATTAGCCTGCAAGAATTCTGTGTCCAATCCATAGAGAACATCTCATCATGTAACCATTTTCTCCAGTTCTAGAAAGCATGCTTGGAAGTTTATGAAACTAAATTTTTCATGAAGAATTATTCTTATGACCTCAACAGTGCATCAGCCAGTTACCCATTGTAAATTGTCCAAGTCCCAGCCAGTTTTCTCCACTTCTGTACCATTAGCATTTGTGTGGTATGTTGCACTTTTCAGGTGGTGCCCTCTCATATATTCAGGTTTTAGTTACCTGTCTTCAGATTACTTTTTGTATCTTTAACCACTGTGATCATAGTCTACTATAATAAATTTAATTTAAGAGAACAGTCATATTTGCCTTGGACCCTTCCATTCCATCACTGGATACTGGTTGACAAGACTTTTTCCCATACTTATTTTGTTTACTTAATTTTATTATCCATAAAGAAAGGTTGAGGGTAATTAGTAATTCTACACGTGAAACATCAGTATTTCTCTGAGGAGAAATATTTACTTATGCTAAGTAAAACGACTGAGCCAACTAGTATAAAAAAAAAATAAAAATATAAAAAGACCTGTCAGTTAGTAAGACAAAAGTAAAGCACGGAGAAAATAACATTTCCAAAAGGTGAACATTTTACTTTTGCAGACATGCAAAAAAAATTTTCACTGGAAATAGTTTCTGTCATAGCACTTGATAGAATGTGCCTTTCATATGGCAAAAAAAATAGGTTATTTTTCTCTTTTGTGTTACTTTCTGATATCCTCTTCCCAGGCAAAAAGATGAAAAATGCTGCCAAATACTGGCCTATGCTTTTGTAATTTTTTTATATTATTTTGATGGTTTGGTGTTGGGTTTTGTTTTATTTTGTTTATTTTGTTTTGTTTTCCTGTGGGAATTTTACAACTTATTAAGTGTTCATCCAATTTGAATACAGCTTGTCTAGGATTTTTATCTTTAACTTTTAGACTCTGATCTCAAGATTGAAAGTGGTAGATTTTTGGTCTGAATTTTTCATCTTAGAACACATCTGATAATGTCTTTTAAAATTCTGTGTAATTTGTTTAACATATATATGATGTACAGCTTACTCATTGGTTTCTTTCTGTTCCTGCTCTGGAAAAGCATCTTAACAAACAAATTAATTAATATAGATGTCAGGTGTAATTATTTTAGTCATATCCACAAAAATATGCTTCAGTAATAAAATTATTCCTGAGCAAAAGGAAACAAACAAGTTAAATTTTAATAAATATGAGAGTAGCTAATCTGTAACTGTTTTCACGAATGCGAACAAACATTGGAAAATGGGTAGAGGGAAGCACTTGGGGTATAGTTCATGTACAAGTAATATGGAAAGTGTCAGACCTTCCATATCACTGGTCCTTCTTTTAAATTTGATTTCTTATTCCTGAGCAGTTGTTGAATAAGTCTTTCTGCAAGAGTGCTCTCTTTTGAAGATTTAAAAATCTTTTAAACTTTACTGAGCTATGATAAAAATAAACAACATCTGCTAAAGACAAAGCAGTATTTGCCAATATAGGTAGTAAAACTTGAATTAATAGCACTCTGCTATAAGTTTTATAATTAAGAACCAGACGTGTTAGATGAAATCCAGCTTAATACTTATCTCACTGCTCCAGACTTCTCAGCTTTGAAGAGAATGTTTTATTACATCTACAATCAAGCCATTATTTGGTCTTATGAAATTACTGGTGGAGTAATCAGCAATCAAAATGCCTACAGTGACCCAAGGTATAAACAAATTAATCTCAAGAGTTCATCAGAATTACTGCTTACTTGTTTTCATAGGACATTTTTAGATAACTGTACCTTTTTCTTCCCTTTGTAAATTTTACAGTTTACTGGATCCAGGGTATTGAACAAAAATTTTCAGAACATAGGGGACAAAGAAGAGGTCTTGAAGAACTTGCTATCCAGCTGATATATTCCACTTGGTATTACTACAGGGTCTTGCATATTCCATTCAGACTCTGGCACATCTCCTGTGTTCACTTTAGTTAGACTTCAGACTGCTTCCCTCAGAAGTTACATCTTCTAGGTTTATTAGATCAGTGCAAGTATTGAACAAGGCATTGATAATGACGTATCAGCTTCACTGTTAAGGATGATATTAAGGCCTGGAGGACCACTGACATTTCCCATGTCACTTTTTGGATTACTTCATTTCCAGGGAATGTATAACACACCTCAGTATTGTGTTGGGATCATGCACAAGGTGTTAAAAAGATATTCCCTTCATTTTCAGATGTCACTTTATTCACTCAGCACTCAAAAACGCTCTCAAAAACCTCTGGGAGAGGGAACTGTCAGAATGGCAAAGCACATTTGCAATCCCATCTTTAAAGCAGACTTTTATTTTTATCAGTGCTTTCTCTGTTTATGTTAGTAATTGTACTTTACGTACTATTTGTATTTACTGCTCAGTTGGAGGATCCTGGGAAAGTTTATGGGCTCCTTAACAAACGTATTTAGCTCATGCTCTGCAGAACACTAAAGCACCTACTTAACGCTGAGGAGTGTTACCTACATGGCCCCATTTAAAGCCTGATAAAACTTAAGTATGTCTGTAACTGTTTAGTTGAATCAGTACCTTAATTCAGTTTGGAATATGTATAACTACCCTCTATAGCAGTCTGTAGTTGATGACTAGTATAGAAAATCAGGTCCTCAAATGAAACATATTCAAATGGTCCAACCTGTCAAACAGCACCAGTGAAATCAATGAAGCTACACTGACTGACACCAGCTGAGAATTTGGTCCAGGAATAACAGACAATAAAACTACAAAATTGTAATTCATAAGTAACATATTCTAGAAACTCAGGCATATACCAGTAATCATTGGTATATGAACATCTGGGAATGAATAGGAAAGAAATAACAAATCATCTGGAAACTTTTGTGGAAAGTGCTTACTAAGGAAAAATGAGATTTACAGTAAGTCAAGCAAAAAATAAATCCACGTGAAAAGAGACATATGGGTAGGTAAGCAAATATCCTTTTTTGGTTATAGTTTTTCACAATGGCAACTTGAAAAACAGTTTGAATTTTAAGGAGTATACATTTTGATCTCAAGGAACGAGATGGGATTTCCTGATTCTAGCCAAGATGACAGCAGCATATCTGAGCAGAAACCTCCTTAGGGGCCAGGCAGGAATAGCCATGTGTTTGCCGTGGGACGGTGCCCTCCCTCATGTTCTTGGGCATGAACTGTCTGCATGAAAGGTTTAAATCTGTCTGATCAATGACACAGCCCCACTCCCAAAACTATGCGAATTCCCACTCAAGCCAGTGATAAGGAAAATTTTTAATCCTTTGATTCAGATGCATATTTTGTTCACTATTTCTTCAGTGTGCTTCTGTTTTGCAGTTAGAAATGTATATGTGCTACGTGTTGGAAGCATGTATTCAAGCACTTAAATTATGAAATCTAGTTACCCTTACAGCTTCTGAAGTTATAGTCCCTCTTCACTTTCCTGCCCCACTACAAAATCCTTACCATCTTTACAGAGTCAACCCTTCAGCCTGTAGAGATGCTCACCATGACAGGGAGCAGTGTGCATGGATAAACATAGATGGCCAGTGGGATTTTAGGCATTTTGGTAAACCCTGCTTGGGCTCCAGCTGCCATTTCAGAAGTCAGTGGGTTTCCTATAGGTCCTGTGCCATAATTTCTAGGAGTGTGATGTCTCTGACAGTATCAGGAGTCTAAATGTTAAGGCCTTGTCAGGTAAGAGAAAAGAATGTAATCCCAAAGTTTAAGACCCTTCAGTGAAACGTCTCTACTGTTGATCACATGAAATGTCACTGAGAAAAATTAGCATAACGTCTGGTTAAAACTCTGAGGAAATATTTGCAGGCTCCAAACTATATATGGGTTTATGTTAAAATTAATATCTCAAATGATAGTAGTAGAAGTAGTAGTAGTAGTAGTAGTCAGTCAAGATGTTTCATAAAGAAATGTGTCCCCTCACACAAAATGGGCATGAATTACAAAGCTGCACCATGCCTCCTTGCTATGGACCCTACAAAATCACCTACATTTGGATGGAGTAGCAGAAAGCTCTAGGTAAATATATATATCTGCAAGGTTGTTATGCACAGACCCAGCACGGAAAAAAAATGTATTAGTGCTCCTGAGCACCCCAGAAATGGGTCTACCCAGCACTTGAATGTATCGTTTTGTTTGATATAAAAGATTGAATCAAGTTACATCTGTGGCATCAGAAGTGGGATCAGCATAGTTTGGTCTTCTGAAATACAGCAGGACTATAACACTCTGCTCAAATTCAGCAGTTTAAATTATATCTTTTTCTTTCCTTTGGAAGTACAAGACAAGACACATGATGCATCAAAATGGAATTTTCTTTTTCTCAGAATATTCAAATATACCATCAACATATGATACCTCTAAAAGTGGGTTCAAAGGGATAACTCTGATACTGCACTTGAAGAAAAAGAAATGTTGACTACTCAGATAAGAATAAAAAAAAAGCTACATCTTGTGGGAATTTTAAAGTAGGAATACCTACAAGTTATACAGTGGGGAAAACACCTATATTAACCTTATTAAGAAGGACTGAATAATTCATCATCTGTGTCTTCCACAGATGTGATGGAAAACTGTATAATTAAAACAAGCTTTGGCCACAAAGTCCTAATTAGCTGATACTCAGCCACTTTTCACAGTAAAGTATTTAGAAATCTAAGAGAAAGGTATTTCATCTTTGTCTTTCTTTTTTTTTTCTCTATAAAATTACCAAACACAATATAGACAAAGAGCAATAGCAGCTCTAGTAAAGTTAATACAGGTTTCCCTTGAAATAGAGGGTAATTCTTACAGTAACACTAAACTTGAAATCTGCCAGTCAGGCAATATGTGAAAGAAGGTTAATAGCCAGACAAGAGGCACAGCAAAGCCCTTAAAACCACTGATCAGCTCAGAGGTTATGTAGTCTAATACTCCTGTTTTAAAACAGAGTAAAGCTGTATTCCAGGAGGCTAAAGTGCAAGACCTGGAAATAGTGAATTAAAAATATAATATTATGTTATGGCGTTAGTGCCTAAATTTAAAATAGTGGTAAGATGAAACTTCTTCCTGAGCTTGCTGCGTTTCATACTTGCACTAGGTTTTGTTCTGGATGGAGCTGAACAAGCCACTCCACTGCAGGAAGACAAGTAGAGCAGTCTTCTGCAAGAGGGCTCAACTCAGTTAAAATCATCAGGCTCCCTCCTCAGCAGTGAAATGAGAGAAATGCCTCCAGAGGAAAGTTATTTCTATGCATCTTAAACACTTGTGTTTATTTATCTTTAATGTGATCAATTGCCATCTAGAGGTGTCTATCTCTCACCACTGACTTTAGAGAGGAGCTACCATAGCCAGGATGCCTCCCTGGGGATAGCTAAAGACAAGAAAGAAGGAAATCCCCATACAGAGACTCACTCTGGTGCCTTCAGATGCCTGAAACTAGTCATAAGATTCATTCCAGCCTTCACTCAAATGTGATCTTGATTCACCAGAACACAATACTATTATTTCTACAATGTTATGTTAGCCTGACTCTGGAAGACTAACACATTAATACCTTAAATAATTCCCTTAGTTCACAGAACTCTTATTAGTTTTGTCTTACAGAATAATTAGGTGTAGAGCAAGCTGAAAAGAGAAATTTCCCTCAGCACTCAAAAATTTCTTTTATTGTCTCTAAGTTACTTTGCAAGAAGGCTGTATGAAACTATAGACAAATTTTTGCCAACTTTCTTATGATCTCTGAAGTGGTTTGAACTGGAAGGATTCTCTGATGCAAACTAGCTGAAACATTTGGATGGCTCAGCAATGTTGCCTACATAGTCAAGAGATACTTGGATGCTTTTACACTGAAAAATACAGGAACAGATATTTTAAGTAATGTAGAGTGTGAAAATTTGGTCAACAAATTGTTGGAAGTTATAAAGACTGATATCGTCCAAAGAAAAAAGAGGGACATCTTGCGATATGGCAGAGTATATATATTTATGATTTAAAACAATGCAAGAGTTATTTAGGTTGACAGAAAAAAGAAAAAAAAAGACATAGAGGAAATTTAATGCATTTCAATAGTCAGATGTATCCATACCATTACCAGAATGTGTCAGCATCCTTTCAACAACGGTACACAACTGTTGATTAAGAGAATACTATGAAATGAAAGACCAGTGGAAGCTCAGCTCTTTCAGTTCACTGTCAACAAGATAATAAAATCAACCACCATGGATATTTTATTTTTCTAATTTACAAACCAAAGCAAGAGGAAAAGAGCTATCTTATAAAACTCACCATACACTGACCTATTGTTTGTAGGCATCAGAAAGGAATATCCCACATATTCATTAAAACTCATCTCTATGGATGCATATAAAAACATGCAAAAAACAGAATATGCTGCTGTGAAGTGGCAGTAGCATTTTCATATGTGTGGACAGCAAAATCCACTTAAAAGAGCAATTATTATCCATATGTGTACAAACATTAGCAAGTTAAATAAGTCACTGTTCTGAGTACTACCTCTGAGTACTTAATAAACTTATGAGCCACCAAAATGATGCATGGGAAAGCTGTCAGAAACATGAGATACAGCAAACCTTCTTTTTGCCTCTTCCATGTTATTGCCATTAACATGTAAATGGATACCACACCTTAGTAAGTTGAATCCATGTCATTAACCACTGTAGAGCCTGATGGATGTTTGGCAGCTCTCCAAACAACCAGGAGAGCCAGTACTCTTTATGCCATACTCTATTTGTCCAACCTCCATTAAGGGAGTGAAACCACTTCACCCCAGGTGCTGTGACACCACTTGAAGGTTTTAAGGAGTCCATCCCCGACAGGGAACCTCTTTCCTCCTAGCACTCTTGACTCAGTACATTTGCGTAAGTAACCACACAACAGTGAGAGCTACTAGAAATTGCCAGTGCAGACAAGGTAGTACTGGCAGTTTGAGCTTCCCACTATGCTTTTAAAGTCCCTAAGATTCTTAAGAGCAGAAGTTGTTTCTCCTCAGCCTCTGGAATCATTCCATAAAGTAGAAGCAGCAAGAGGCAGTTTGGAAATCGTGATCCTTCTCCCCAGGTGCTGCCCTTCAGATATCAACTGCCTGTGTCATTTGCACATCCTCCTAGTGTTTTCGTTGCTAGTGTTTTAAGGAAATAATTAGCAAGCAAAAATACTCTTACAGGACAGATCTTCTTTACAGTATTTTCATTTAATGTCATAATAATCTGAACAGATAAGGCTTCCTCCCATTTCTGTCTCCTCCCTCTCCTTTCACACCAATGCCAGGTTTGCGTATGATGGAGTGGTATTGCTAGGCGGTAATTCTGGAGATGCTACTCATGGGAGTACACAGACGATTCTCTCTGGCAGCACTCACAATAAAAGCAGATTCTTGTTGGTACACACTTCCAGCTATTGCTGCACCTCCAAATAATTTGAGATAACAGGACCCCATCAAGAAACACGTCGGGCAAGCCTGAAAATGCAGTCGGCATTCAGATGAGAAAATCCTCCACTCCTTGGTCTTTACAAAGTACATTTCTCATCATTTCAAACATTCTCCTGAGTGTTTGAAAAACAGCAGTAATTTAAAAGTACCAAATTGCCATACAAATCTTGCAATTTTTCTTCATAGCAAATATCCATCATATCTCAGCCATCCTCAGAAAAAAGAACAGAAGCCATGTGTCAGCCATCAGACATAATTTTCTGTCATGCAGATCAATGCCTGACATCTCTCTGTCACTCCTGCATGTCAATATTTTTGGGCTCTATTTATCTGCCGTGATCCTGAACTTCCTGCTCTGTGCAAGCCGGCATGGAAGATCACAGATCCTGCTCCTGCTTTAGGCTGACCTACATTCCCCAAAAGATTAGGCAGCCCAAAATACAGTCTTTAATTTTCTGGGACACGTCTGAACAACAATGAGCTTCATGAAGAGGAAAACACATTAACACAAGCTCCAATTCTCATCAGTCTTCTCTCCTGGCAGAGCCTCTGAAGTAGCGGTGTCACTGAGGGGCATGTGTACTGCTTTCTGATCTTCTCCTGAGTGGTGTTTGACTAGTGATCGCTTGCCTTTTAATAGCTTTAGAAAACAGCAGCAAAGCAATCCTGTCAAGGCAGTTTTATTTACCCCTCCGAAAGGTGCATCTGACCTGTTGGAAAAAAACAAACAAAAAAAAATGCTAATTAGATAATGATCAAAGTCTAGAGGACAGATCAGCTTTTTTGTGTGACATACATGTTGGGAAACAAAAGATTCTTGCAATGTATGCTCTGCTTATTTCAATGCACCAAATACCATGTTTGTGTATGTAATGCTCACTATCAATGCAATTATAGAAATATTTCAGGCTAAATTCTGGATGGGACTCCCCAAAATGCATTTTTGGGAATAAACTGTCTCTTTCCTAGGAAGTACTTAACTGAGAGTAAGGGGTGAGGATTCAGCTCCAGATTCAGTCACCTACATGAGGTATATACATTCAAGGCCTACATATGTAGTAGGTGTCTAAGCTCCTCCCGTGATCATGGAGATCTAGTCAAGGAAGCTGTTAGGCCACCTAGGTCCACTGAGTTCCATCTAAAGTAGACACCTGCATTTAGCCAGCTAAACAGCTCTCCATTAATCATATTACAACTGTATTTTACATGCATAATTTTTAAAATAGCTGTTTTTTCAAGCAACAAGTCTTTACTTAATATTGCAGGTTTGTATGATGATGAGTTGCAGACATGGTGATACAGAAAAAGGTATGATTCACATATGATTTTTGGCAAATTATTTTTGATCTGTAAGTGTACCGAGTGCAGCATACATTATAAGGAGACAGTTTTCAGTCTTTCTGTATGACTTTTCTAAGTCTGCTGTATGAAGAACTGTGACTAAAAGCAGAAAAAGATTGTGTTAATATGATTCACAATAATACTCCCTGCTCCTACTTACGTTCTCAAGTTTGCAGAAGATCTTCCTCCTCAATATCCCTGTATTATTATATCGATGCAGAAATATAAATGAAAGTGATAGAACTAGTGGAGCACAGTATAGAAACATTTTATAGCTGAGCAACAACAGGTCTCAGAGACAGGAATGCTGGAACCCCATGACAGCTGCCCCACTTGAAAGGGGCTCTCCCTGCCCTTTTCACGAGCACCTACAACAGCAAGCCCCAAACAAGCAGCCAAACCAAGCATACCATCAGGTTTTAATCAGTGCCAAATCTTATAACGTGGTGCTAGCAACAAAACCAGGCTGAGGTATAAACACTGGTTGATGCTATTCATCCTTGCTTCATTCATGCCAGGTATTAATGCCTACTTACCTTCTGTTCCAGTTTTATGCTGTTCACTTGATTTATGAATCCCTGTCTTAGTACTCTGTTGCTTCAGCACAAAAATGTCTGAAGTGAAAAAGGAATTGCCCAGAGAAATTCACAACTATTGCATAGCTACCGAAAAACTTGCAGTCATAAGGGTCTATAGAGTGGGAAAAGACAGAGACACAAGATAAAAAAAGTCCAATGATTCCAGGTAATCCTGCAATACTTTGGTGAGTTCTCAAGATGCTTAGACCATCGCTACCTAAGCAGGATAGAAAGAGCTTTCAGCCTTTTCTCCCTCTCATGGATCAAATAAGCCCTAAAACAGCACTGTCATATTCTCCCACCTCAATTTTTTTTTTTACAGAGACAAAGAAACTGTCACAAAGAAAAAAAAATATTCAGTTCACATAGTTTACAAAATCAAGATTGAAGAATTTTATTATTAATTAATGACATACAACTACTAGCAACTGGTAAACTATATATTTAAAATTCAATAACAGTAATTCAACAAGTAAACCATAGTATTAGATGGTTAGGAAATGTTAATAAATAGCTACAAATTTCTTAACAACTTTCTGTAATTTAATCCCAAGACCCATACACACCCACACCCATGCTTACAGAATTACATACCCTCCCCACAACCTTACCCATACCATTGTGGCGTTCCCTTACTCGCACACTTCTACTGTGTGAGATGTGGGTTTAACAAAATGTGTAAGCAGACAATGCAAAGGACCGTGCAACATAGGTGTTTCAGCAATGGCCCATCAGCATTTAGAAAGAGCACTGAATACAGGGGGCCTGATGTATCTGTTAGAAGAGATTGAATTTGAATGGAGTCTGGAATTGTAACAGTTGAGGTGGGATACAGGAAAGAGGACTTTGCTGAAGATTTTTTTTTCCTTGGGAGAAGTCAGACTCTTATTACTATTAAAGAAGTTAACTTAAACACTCTGTTTACGTTAAATTAGGGTGCTTCATAGAAAGATTCCTTTAGGAAAAGCATATTTCTGTCTATGAAGCTTACTTTGGTAATTGATGTTCTACAGATTTCAGAAAAGAAAGAGGGCCTGCTGTATTATTTTTTTTTCATGCAACCCTTCTGCTGGCACAGTCTCTTGTATACAATGGTGGTGTTCTTCCTGAAAACAGCTAATTAAACTCTGCTGTATAGTATGATGATGCCAGCAGCTGTATTATGCCAAGATTTTTTGTTCATTGATCAAGATTTATTTTTAAACTGGCTGAGCCTTGCAAGGTCTTGCTTTACACTCTATGTGCTTTGAAAAACTGTGTAATGATCAGCTGAAGAAATTAGAATATAGTAAGTATGACCTGACCATTATTTTACAGATGCAAGCTCTGATGACCTTATAAAATATTCCTTCCATGCAAGCCCTGCTTTGTTATCACATAATGTCCAAAAGAAAAATAGTAGTCAAGGTTTGAGAAAGAGAGACAGTCATATAGACTTATGAAGATGGTGAATTACAATAACACCTCAATTTACTTCATGGAACTTATGAAATTTAAAAGAAAGCTGGAAATAATGACCTTTCTGGGAAATTTATAATAATTTTGGAAATTCCCAAAATTTTATTTGTAGTAAGGAATAAAAGCGTTCCCAAAAATATACCTAAACAAGTGGGGAAGTAAGAGAGAACAAAAATGTACAGTGAGCATTACAGAAAACAGCTATAACAAGTTCACATTTCCATAAGGAGTATATGAACTTTCACAGCAATTTAGCACACATACACACACAGATAAAGACAAGGTCCAGAAGAACAATTCTGATTTCAAACATGCCTATTATAGGATTCTCATTTCTTGGATTTCAGTATCCAATTGAACATACCGTAACCAAGTTGTTCATGGAATGGACCAACCCAAATATTATCTGCGATGACTCTGCTTTGGTATTTATAACAACAGGAGGAAGACTGATTCACTCAGAGGACTGTAAAAGAAAACTAATATGTGTCTCTTCATCATTACAAATATTTAAGCCTTAATTAAAATAGTGAATTTTCTTTCAGAAAAAGCACAGATGCATTTGATTCTGCCTTAAACCCAAGGTATGGACAAGACAACTTCCTGCTCGCCTATGATGCCATGGCTACACAGAGGTCTGCTTGCTTCTCTGCTAAGTGCTACATCTGTAGACGTTACATGTGTGCTTGGCCAGATGTCAGAGATGGGAAAAGGAGAAAACACAGGACAAAAGGAAGGGAATAAGAGAAAATAAAGCATATTAGCAAAATACATTGTTCTATGCGTCTATACCGAGTGTTGCATGCTTTTGGTTGAAAGGTTGCAGTGTTCCAACATGTTATATTACCCTCAGTAATGATTTACACTCTTAGAACTGCTGGTTTATGGTCTTCAGTTTGAGAATAGAGGTGGAAATCATGCACACATGATACCATGGTAATTGAAACTGGGCATGAGCTAAAATTCATTGGGATTTAAGTTTTATTGCAAAACAAAGCCAAATTGTAGAGAATTCAAAATCTGTATTGACATTGAGAGCCATTTACTTTTGGAGTTTTGGCATCAAAGTAACAAGAAACGGCAATTTCACTATTTGTCATTTCCTGGAAATGGATGCAGGTGAATCAGGAGGCTGTGCAATATTCAGAGGTGTCCCAAAGTTTTCATCTAGTGCTTCCCAAAACAGCTCCAAGCACCAGCCAGGATTTACAATCAGCGCTAAAGCGCCGCACAATACATCCAGTAGTGACAGCTTGTTCTCTGTTGGTATCTGATGTTTTTTCCTCATTCCACAAAAGCAGAGGAGCCATACAGCCAGTTTAACCTGCTGCCAAGGAATTTACCCTGTAGCCTAGATGCAGCCTGATGTTTTCATACATGGTTTCCCTGAGCCTGGGGGAGCAGCTGTGGAAAAGCAGGGTGTCCACCTTGCCACTGTGTTCTGACTATCAGTGTCTGTTGGGGATGTGAGTAGCCACATTCATCTTTTAATTATGTTTTTCTTTACTAAATGTTCCAACCAGCCCTTTTCTGAGTGTCAGAAAGAAATGAGACATAAAGCTACCTGTCATAGTTTAACCCCAGCCTGCTACTAAACACCACACAGCCGCTCACTCACTCACCCCCAGTGGGGCAGGGGGGGAATCGGAAGAGTAAAGTGAGAAAACTCATGGGTTGAGATAAGAACAGGTAAATAACTGAAATATTATTATTATTATTATTATTA
>VWZZ01006416.1:81201-91360 GCA_013399095.1 Psophia crepitans | reverse complement strand
AAGAAGAAGAAGAAGAAGAAGAAGAAGAAGAAGAAGAAGAAGAAGAAGAAGAAGAAGAAGAAGAAGACGACAATAATAAAAAGAGAAATAAATAAACACCAAGAAATAAATAAACCCCAGACTGATGCCCACTCTGTCCCTGAACAGCATCCTGACAGCCAGCTTTCCCCCAGTTTTATATGCTGAGCATGACGTCATATGGTATGGAATAGTTTTTGGGTCAGCTGGGGTCAGCTGTCCAGGCTGTGTCCCTTCACAACTTTTTGTACAGCTCCAACATACTTGGTGGTGATGTTGTGTGAGTAGCAGAAAAGTCCTTGACTTTGCGTAAGCACCACTCAGCAGTAACAAAAGCATCCCTGAGTTATCCACACTGTTTGCAGCACCAATCCAAACCGTAGCCCCATACCAGCTACTATGAAGAACATTAACTCTATCCCAGCCAAAACCAATTCTTTGTAGGTCTGCATTCATTCCAATGCTATCCAGCCCCTATTGCTTCACAGGATTATAACTTTTGCCATCCAAATAGTTTCACATTAAAAGAAAACAACAAGCTGTTAAGAGTTTAAATTTCATCACAGGATTACCAAAAGCCTCTTCAGTAAGTGACAGAAAAGGTAAAACCACCAGGGAAAAAATTGGGTTGTTTTTTAAATTGTGATGTGTACATATAAATCTTCTTATGCATTTAAAGAGATTGAGTGTTGGCAGAAAGGACATATTCCTGGTGCATTTAGTATGGCTTTTATTCTCTTTCTGTTCTGAAGGTTCTTTGAAATATTTTTAAGGATACAGTTCAGTGGTAAGAATTGAAATAACATTGACAATAAAAATTTTGCACTATTCTATGTCACAATCAATGCAAAGGCACAACTGGGGAGCACACTACTAAAGAATAAATCTGCCTGTAGAAGACAAAATTTGAGACACTGAAGGAAAAATAAGTAAGAAAAAGATAATTCATTTCATAAAACTGACAGAGAGGTTCTGCCAGTTGCTTTTTAGTATCTTATAATACATGGTAACACCTTAACTTCACCTAAAATCTGCATGTGTTAATATGAAGAGGCAGAGCAACAACAAAGGGGTAGGATATGTGCTTACAAAACAAAGAAACCTTGTCTTACTATGTCCTGGCCAGGCAGTAGAGATTTGCAGTGGCATAAAGTGTTCTTTGGTTGTTTTTAATTTTGTAAGACTTCGTATTTTCTGCTGTCTTTTGGAAAAAAAGCCTTAAATGTTATCAAAAGACAGAGTGAAAAAATAAATAAAGATCAAAATGAAACCCAAAATAGACTATGGTCATAGCATTTCTGCTCCGAGAAGGAAAATATAAAATAATAATAATAAAAATAAAATCAAAAACCATTGCCCCCTATGGAAATTTCAGCTTCAGTTTTTGGATGAAAGAGGTCTACCATTAGGCACCCAAACAAAACAAATCTTTTAAAGTTCACTAAGGGTGATGAATGACTTCATATTATTCGATTGTTTGAGTGGCTATTTTTGGGTTATATCAGTATAACTAATTTTGCCACCATGTTTGAAGCATGATCTTTTGAACCTAGCCTCAAAATATGTGTACTTTGCCAGCAGAACTATAATGTACTAGGTACAGAGCATCTTTTGTAGACACATTACCTGGACCCTAAAGTAATTGTAGTAACATGACCTCACATGGTTCTAGGTCAAGTAATCAGGAAACACATAGGTAAATTAAAAGCAAGACAGCTTCTGCAAAAAGTTCTTGAGGAGGGAATGTGTTTTTAAGTTCCCCACCTCTGGCCTCTGACTTGACACGTTACAGTTCTTTACACTCCAAAGGCTATAGGAAAACTCATGAGACCTCCTTGTTTCCTTGGAAAGGAGAGGAAAGAATATTGTACCTGCATAGAATAGCTATAGCTAAAGATAACTTTCATTGAAAAATATCTATTAAAACACATAAAATATCTCATGCATATACTATATATACTAAAAAGATGGAAAAACTTTAGGATCCCCTTTCCAGAAGGCAAGGAGGGAAAGAAAGTTCTTCTGAAATTTTCTCGAAGTTTATTGAGTGAACTAAACCTCATATAAACTGGATGAGGAAACACAAACAACATTTTCAAAAATTCATATTTTTCCAGGGTTTGTTTCCCTACGATGCAGCCCCAGTGCAAATGTCTTTGCTTTGTGTATGACACCTTCTAAGCTGTTGGCACGTTCTTGAAAATAGAGTCAGTGTGTTAACCAAGTTATCATAAATAAGGTTTTCCTCTATCTCCCTGATGGGAACAATTTCTCTTTCTTGTTTTATGGCAACATGCAGTATGATTAATACAGCATTGTTTAACACATTAATCACAACATATTTTATAACACAAGCACTTACAAGTGAAATATTTAGGTTCCAAAATAGTTTACAGATAATCACCTATCTTATAACAAGATACAAATAACTCTTGACTTCCTCTCATGGTAAATATATGCATTTGTGAGGAGACAACCTTTGTGATGAGAAGAACAATATTCTACCCCCAGATGTACATGAAAAGATGAGTTGCTACCAGAATTGTTTTAAGACTGTTCATATCATCCCTATATGTCCTCCTCACAGGATTGGTAGGAAGGTTAAAAACCTGAATCTGCAGAATGTAGGTTAAATTAGGAGCACAGGACTTCTTATTACTCACTTTTCTGATTGTTTTTAATTCTGTTGTATAAATACTATTGTCTGAACCATAGGCTGGAAAACAATAAATGGTGCCAAGGAATGAGTAAAGATTTATTCTTTACTTCAGAAAAAAATCTGGAATTCTAAAACGTTGGCACAATACTACCAACAAGCCATGTAATAAACAAGGCGCCACCTGCATTGTGAAATTCCATTACTTAAAGTATTTTAAAATAAACTGTAGTATTTAGTACACCCAAGCCTGTGGGTTCTACTAAATTATACTAAAAATACCTCAGACTTAAATCTGAACCTAAATATCCATGTTACTCATTAATCTGCAATACAGATATTAAATAAAACTAGTCATGCCATATATGTCAGTTTGTACTAAGTACGAAGTCTCCTTTTTCTCTAATACACACCCTACCATCTATTACAATTTGTGTAAGTTGTTCTTATGATACACTAAATCTCAATAATAAGATCTATTCATAATAAAAAAAAGCACAAAACAAATCAGTCACTAGGCAAATCAGACTTTTTTACCTTATTTCTGCTCTCTGTCCTCTCCTTTCTTACTCTTTTTCCTCCATTTAAAGGATGTCTTAATGTTTAGCAGAGTATTTTGGAGTAAAGATAGGTGAATGCCAACGTCCTGGATGCTTCAAAAACTGCTACTCATGTTGAGCTTTCGTTCTTCCCAAAGAGATATCACTTTGCTCCTGGACCATCTATAACTAATGATCCCACTGCTTTACTCCACATAACAGATACATCCACCCCTACCCTTCAGCATCCACATCCATATCACTTGGAGAGAACAGGTTAGCACTCACAGGATCCAAAAAGGACAAGAGAGGCAACTGGTGGAACTCAAAATGAAATACCATTGCCACAGTGTCACCATCACCTCTGCTTTTGGTGTCCACTTCAGATGCATAGTCTGGTTTGGCACCTGACATGATCTTGGAGAACCCATGCACAAGTGAGTTCCCAGCAGGTAGACCTGTCACCACCCTTCATTCATAGACTCAGTCCTCCCGTTCTTTTCATTTCCAAGGTGCCACTACTCCCCCTCTGCCACCGTTCACATACACCTTGCTATCTTTTCCCTATTCTTTTCCAGACACAGACTCTGCCCAAAGAGGTGATTTACATAACACATGATAAGGCAAAAAAAAAATTAAAAAAATATTCTTGTCTTTATAGCAAAGACACTCTTACATGGTCTGATACAAGCCACCAACATTGGCCTCAGTTATGGAAACAACTCGCTAGAGTAAATTCAAAAGACCCACATACTCTAACTGAAATCAGAAGAGCCATTTTTACAGAAAGCAAGCAAAAAATCTTGTTAAAGTGCTTTCAGATATACACAATTGTGGTCAGTTCTCAGGGTGACATTACCTAGGTGCTCTGTTCACACAGTTACACTGCTCATTCAAGATGAAAAAAACTCCAATTGTTGCACAGATCAGTTCTGAGTTCCTAAAACTGCGTTTTCCAAGGGCACCCCCTGATTACACCCACTGAGCTACCACATTCCCAGTGCCAGGCAGTATGTACTGAAGCTCCCACTTTGAAAACTTCATTCAAACTTCATTCACTCGTTCCACACAGTTGGTGTTTCTTTGTTAATATGCTTCCCTGACTTTGTCCATGGGGCAGGTGACAGCAGCAGTTACAGGTAGACAGCAGCAACCTTTCCCCATTTTAGAGAGGAGCACAGATCTTTGTATCCATCTTTCTCACAAGACATCCTTTTGTGAATTCTCCTTCCTCCTCTTATTACTCCCAGCTCTAACTAACCCTGGAGATTATGGGGACACTTCTCCATGACTTCTAGTCCCTGCGATGTTGAAGAGTGGGTTTTTTTGAACCAAATCACTCCCAGCTGTTCTTTGGCTACCACTCAAAGATGGTAAACATAACCAGTGATATTCACATGCTGTCCTAAAGGCCTCATTGCAGTGCTCCTGCCTGCAGGCATCCTTAAGGAGTTGCTCACATGGCTTCTCCTCACCAGCACATTGAGGACCCTTTTTCATTAGGGCTTCAGGTCAGCTCTCCCAGGACCACATCCAGCTGTGAAATGCAGGGAGAGGTTGGATAAATATCAGTCCTCAAAGGCAAATCCTAATCCACTTCATTGTACAGTCTTCAGCAAACACACTGGTTGTCTTTGAGACACTGACTGGGAAAGGATTGGAAACTGTAATTGTTCTACTGTTTTTATGTGGGGAGGTGCACATATGTTAGAGCATACGTAGTTTGAAGGGTATGTAAGTTCATCCACAGCTGGAGGTAGCATGCTCTCATTGCTGATTTCTGAGGCTTTCTATAGAGAAAACAGTTTAGCTAGAGTTTTTAAAGCCACTGACTGAATTATCGTAACTGCTCTTTGGATTTACTGTCCTTTATACATTTGCCATTTCATAGAATCATAGAATCATTAAGGTTGGAAGATACCTCCAGGATCATGTAGTCCAACCGTCCCCCCACCACCTATTAACCACTAAACCATGTCCCTAAGTACCACATCCAACCTTTCTTTAAACACCCGCAGGGACGGTGACTCCACCACCTCCCTGGGCAACCCGTTCCAATGCCCGACCACCCTTTCTGAGAAGAAATTTCTCCTAATCTCCAACCTGAACTTCCCCTGGTGCAACTTGCAGCCGTTCCCCCTTGTCCTGTCACTAGTTATCTGCGAGAAGAGGCCAACCCCCAGCTTTCCACAATGTCCTTTCAGGATGGTTCAGCAAAATAAACAAATAAAAATAAAATCCAAAGCCATTCTGTGTTGTCTCACATAGTAGTAAGACCACACCACTTCCCTCATGCTATTTCTGAAATAAACATGCTTATACTATTACAAAAGGAGCAAAATATTCAGTGCAAACAAAGAAAAACAATCAGCTGAAGCAGATAATTCTTGGTTTGCACTCTGAGGAGAGCACAGAGCATGAAGTCATTCCACAAAGGAAAGATGAAGATGGTAACAAATCATCACCAATAGGAAAAGGCAAGATCATAATAAATGAGAAATACTGATGCAACTGTAGCACTACTATAATTTAATAAGTGAAAGAAAAAACCCTGTTTAATTTTTCTATAGCAACAGTGTAGAATATTTGCCACAAGGAGATGCCCATCTTTGTTAGATATGATCAAACTCCTGTGAAACAGAAAGACTGTAGGATATTGATCAAGGGGAGCACCTGAAAGCATCAGCTGAGGGAATCAACATCCAGAGAGAGAATGGGATGAGAGGAATATATTATGGGATTTTGGCTGAAGGAGCACCCCCTCAAAATAGAGGACCAATGGCCTGATCAGGGAATGGCATGCACTGAAAGTAAACAGGGAAAAAACACGCTGTTAAGAAACTTACCTTTTCCACTAATACTAAAAGTTGAGATTTTCTAAGATAAGTTAATTTCCTTTGAAATATTTATTTGTACACTTACTAGATTTGTATATGGTTGTGGAAGACACTGCTTTGATCCTGTGTTTTCCCTTCTTTAAAGCCTTGAAGGTCTGTCTCTGTTCATAGTTGTATGCTTGGGAAGAGATAATAGGAAATATGAATCAAGTAACTATCTCCCATGTAGCCCCAGTTGCAGTAGTATCTGAAGAGTTCGCTATCTTAAATACATTTGTCAAAAAGCTTATCAATGACAGATCAAGGACTTCATCGTGAATTTTCAAGGCCTTTGCTAGAGCGCTGTCGGCTGTGTGGCTGATAGTCCACAACAGGCAAGGAATCGAGCAGATAAGATTGTGCAAACTCTGTGATACATACCAAGGTAAAATAAACACACTTTCCAGATCGTAGATGTATACTAAATCATGTGAAAATTTTCCTCTGACCTTAGAGAGGTGGGACTATCTATAGTATTTAGTCAACTTTCAGAATGGGGCCCTAAGGAAATTAATGATGAACAAGCACTGGTTGCAAACTTAAAACCAGATCGTCTGAAAAGCATCTGGTTTTAGGCTGCAAAATCACATCCATCAACCAGCAGAGGTTTTATTTAAGCCTCACTTTAAAGGCAAATTCCAAAAAGTTAGCAGCTATCAAAAAACCAAAACCTCTTAGAAATATCATCTGCATAAGAAAGGTTAAATAATATCCACAAATTTACTATGTAGACACTGCAGATCACTGAGTAGAAATTTTGATGATAATAAATTATTGTCCATTGCTAGAAAAACAATCTGCTAACCAGCCATGTTCTGTTTATATAGTACATATGCCAAGGTGTGATCTGAGCCCTGAAGCCATCCATATCCTCTCTCTAGACACAGACTGTCTAGGGATGATATTCCTGACTAAAATGGGGATTTATGGATGAGCACATACAGAAGCATTGGCAAGAGCTAATTCAAATAGGGAAATAGAAAGTGGTATCCGAGTTTAAACTCAAAAATACCAACTTTGTGTATCTGACACACATACATAAAATAGAACTAAACAAACTCTTCCAGTTTGGATTCGAGTCTTTCGAATTGCTGTAGAACTTGCTTGTCAAATTTGCATCTGTATAAATAGATCATATTTGCATGAATATGAAGGTCTTGCTCCATCTCTGCCTGACTGCAGGCTCATGCATTTATTCAGTACCTGTTGCCAGTGCTCATTTGAGAAAGCAGCAGGAGCTGCTCCGAGGGAGGGATGAGCTGGGAGCCAAGGGTGGCCCCAGGGCAGGTTGTGTCCTCTCCAGGAGGGCACAGCACTTGAACAGGGTCAGGGCGGTGATAGGCACAGCCTCCCTCAGTGGTCCCAGGAAGGGTGGTAGATAAGCCAGGTCCCAGCCAGGAAGCTCAGGCAAGAATAAAAGGAGGCAGGCCTGAAAAAGGACTGGAGAGGTTACCTACACCTCAGGTCTGGGATCAGTCCCAGAAGAGTAGCTAGTGAGTTAGGCCAGCAGAGTCAGGGCCAAACACAAGTACCTCTGAAACACATCTCAGACAAAGTTTAGATGCCTAGCCTGAAGTAAAACAGAGACCCCAGACCACTGTGCAGAAACCTGTGGGGACATCCCAGGTGAAGTCAGTCAGGACCTACTAGTATGCTCAGATCTTTGACAGTCTGTAAGCTTTCCTATTCATCCATTATATTCCTATATCATTAATTGTACAGTAACAGTCAAAGAAATTTCTCCTGCACACGAAAAATTTTTGATTGAGGTAAGTGGACCTGCCTGATCAGTCTCACCTGGAACCCCACCCAAACACCATCTGCCCATTGCTCCAGAGCTCCATTTAGTCTCAAACCTGGGCACCCGGTAGGTTTTCAATATCCTGGTCTTGCTTGGGCACTGTGCCCTGCTCAGGGTAGTCACTGTCCCTGCCATATTGCCAAATCCAGGAGGAGCTTGCTCTTGCTGCTCATGAACACAAAATGATAGCAGTCTGCAACATGCTGTGTCCAACTGGGAGTGCTCTGGATATCTCATTGCTAACAAATGTAAGAGTTGAGTTGATCTGGACACCAAGTTCTCAGCCACCAGGGGTGCTGAAGGTTAGAGAGGCTCTTTACAGAATCTACACATACATGTACAATAATTAGCCCAGAAAAAGCAGAGGTCATGCTATTCATCAGTTCTAGAAAAATCTCAAAATGAAAAAAATCTTGACTGGCTACAGACTTTAACTATTCTCCAAAGTTTAATTCTTTTGTGGCCTTCACTTTTGTCCGTGAACTAGTTATGGAGTTCACTGCGCACTCTAGATTTTTTCAGGTAATGACTTACGTAATGATAAAGTCTTTCATCAGTTTGTATTTTTTCTAAAAAAGAATCATTAAAGATTTAAAAAGATCAATTAGAATAGTTAATCATTTATATTTGGAGACATTGATTATGCATAATATATATAATTTATATGTACAAAGTGCTATTCTCTATAGTTCATATATGTTGCCCATATAACATACCTAGTATCTCTAGTTATGATATCACTCTCTAAAGTATCCAGATATTTTCACTAGTAATCTTCAGCTGACCACAACGTTTCTACATTTCAAGAATGATAAATTTTAGCAGCTTCTTTCCTTTGCTTCCTGTCAAGGTATCTATGTTCTTAAACTCACCATGGATATTTAGCTCCATAAAACTCTGAGAAAGGTTTGTTTTGACTGGGATTCATGTGGAGAATGCCTTGGTGAGGCACACAGCAGCATTGATTTTTAACATGTATTTTTATCTTAGAAAATTTTAGCTTTATGTGGGGATGGATTTGTTGTTCAGTAATTATTTTGTTGTAAGGTGCCCAAAATAATTATTAAAGGAAGAAAGACTATTAGTATTGCAACTCATCACCAGCTTTGTTTCAGGTTCTCTATGGAAAATATTAAACTGGTACCACTATAAAATGGACCTTAGGAAGGCAAAAAGTACCAAAATGAGCATTGCATACTTGCCTTAATTCTATTTCTTTTGCACAGACATTAGCTGGATTAACTAGCTGCATACTGCTTCTTAAGTAATACCCAGCTGTTTTCTATATACCCATAGAGCTACATTATTTCAGAATACACAATTAGTAAACTACTGATTACACAGGTACAACCATGATTCCTTTTTTAGAATTACTTTTTCACTGACACCATATTTTTATCATCCTTGGCAAAAAGAATGCAGAGGGAGTTCAACATGCCTTCATTACAGTTATTACAGTCTTACATTTTCCCTACGTGCCGGCTATGAACTTCACTTGTGCATGTCTATCAATTCTGAATCTTTAGCAACTGTGCTAAGGAGGTAATTAAGGGTTTGTTTTATACAGTAAGTGAGATTAATGTGGTATGTAGTGCACATCCTTATCAGTTGGAAGCAGAACGAAGCTTTCTGTGACACGGCAGGGTATGTCATTGTCAGTAGAAACAAAACGGTTACATATGAGAGAATGGTTAAGAAGTGGTTCCCTAACTTGTGCATATTCCTGCTTTTTGAGATTTGCATGGTAGTTTCATTCCTATTGTAGTGTGTTTTTAAAATAATTAGTTGTTTCTTAAATATGGGAAGACACTTAATATACCACACCTAAAGTATAACGCTCTATAATGTCCAGTATGGAAATAAGAAATGAGAACAGAATAGTACAGGACTCCGATGTCACAAATTTTTTTCTTTTTGCAAAAGATGCTTCTGCCAAATGTTCTCCACACACTGCAAAGTTAAACTAATTAAATTCTGAGTTTAAGGATCAAAAAGTACTTAACAAAATGCAACTGTTCTTTGTCTAATGTCTAGCATAATTGAACCTGAAGGAATATTTCTGAAAAATTGAGATCTAAAAGCCAGATGCTATCAGAACTAAGTTCTGTTCCCTGGGCTGCCGCAGACTTCTGTGCAACACCCTATAAGTTAATGAAGCTAAACACTCAGAGATGGCCATACTGTGTCCCATTACAAACCCCAAATATGAATTTATCTAACCAAATGAGGTAGTTGTCTAGATCTCCTTTTTAGAGCAGCTCCACCCACC
>VWZZ01006416.1:57912-81106 GCA_013399095.1 Psophia crepitans | reverse complement strand
CCCCACCCCCCTCCAGTTGCAGATCTAAAGTAACTCCCATGAATTTCAAACTAAAACTGCTTTTTTTCTTGCCACTGCCTGTAAAAACAGTCTAGGATGATTTCCACAGATATAGGGCTATGTAGTATAGTTGTAGTGTAGTGTGTTAGAAAGTAGTGTGGTATAGTAGGAGAAGTTTTGTGGAGTGAAACACAAGAAGTTGAAGAACTGATATCTGCCCTCTGTGTGTTCAGGGGATTTTGCTTTGGCTTTGTCATAGTCTGATTGCCTGGAATGGACATTAGCAGGTCTGCCATTAGTGGGTGTAGTACCTTAGTGCATTCCTGGAGTAATCTTCTGCTTTAGCTTAAGAAGGTCATTTGCACTCTTTGGGATATGAACTTATGCTCTGTAAATTCTGGATAACTGGGAGATTTGCTTCAAACAAGCACTAATGATCTGAACTAAAATACTAGTCTGGGTGTTCCCATAGATGTCTGAGGTGGATGAGATTTATCCCATTGTTACAGCCATAACATCAGATACTGTTTTTCTAGCTGGCCACACAGTCAAAACTCCGCTCTAGTGAAGCGTTACCTGCAGGTACGAGTAAATTAGATATCATTGCCTTTACAAGATTCAGTTTGCTGAACAATTACCTTTAATTTAGCACTGCAGTCTTTGTGCACCTGTATGATAGGAGTCAAGCTCTTAAAAAATAAATAAATAAAATCAGCCTCTTATCTCTTTCATACTAATGGTGTCTTCAGCTTGGGAGAATAAGACTACCAAGAGGAGGTGAACCTCTCATCTTTGTGAAAGCAGTTCTAAAAAAAACCCTACAATATAATCCAACCACTTCTTTATTAATTTTCCTAGCTTTATTTTCTTGTTTCCTGCATTTTAGAAATGAACATTTGTTCATTTATATTAAATCACTTCTTTTTACCATCACTCCCATGGTACATTATTATTATTATGCCCTAATTGTATTATACTCTATACTATCCTAATACTATTTAATGTAATTTCATCAATTTCATCAAAGTCCCTGATGTCCCAAAAACATACCAAAACAATCGTAGGAACACGTCTATATATATTTCAATTCTAAAAAAAGTCCTAACATTTTAAGATACATGAATATCATCTCATTTGCTATTCCCTAGGTTAAGAAATGAAAAACCAGTTGTAAAAATCTACAGGACAAGCAATTTTTATGATATTAGCTCTCTGATTTTTTTATTTCCCTAAGCAAATTGTTGAAGAAATCAAGAAACTTCTCACATATATATCTAAGTTCAAAGAAGTCTTTTTAATATTTATTTTCAATGCTTAACACACATACATGTGTACTGGGATCCCACCAGATAGTTAATATGCTATTTATCCTCTCAAAGAATCCCAAAGTGTGAGAGAAAACTAATACCATGATTAAAAAGGTAGGAATCATTTGGATACTTAGTCTGCAACTCTTCCTAAGTGAAGAGATGGATGATTTCTCAGCTGTGAATATGTATCCTCTCAGTTTCAGCTTGGGTGATTGATTGCTTCCTCTGACAGCTCTTTAACTACAGCTTTGGAAAGTCTTAAAGATTGGAAGCTGGCTTGCATCTAACCCACTTATTTGTAGGGAAGGATCCAAGGAATATCCTGTTAAGAAATAGAGCTTTCCTGACGCGCCATAAAATACAGCAATTGGAACCAGACATCTTGTTGGACTTCCTTTGCTGTGATAAAAGATAGTGAAGCATGGTCTGTCCGTGGGAGACTACAGGCTAGATGCTATTGGTCATCTCAGTTTAAGTGGCTGGATAAAAGTACTTCGAAACCTAGCTTGTGGATCTCTGCAATGCTCAGAATGAGCAAAGTCAAAGCCTGAACTGTAACACAGAAATGTTGTAAAATGAAAATTCTTAACAAGTTGGAAATAAACTGTTTTAATGGAATTATGAAAAACTGGTAAGAAAATAACAGTTCTCATTGTTTTGATAATTCTGTTTGTGCAACATCCTTAAAAAAATAAACATACATTAAGCAATTTCTCTTACTCCTAAATCTGCTGTTGCAGGTCAGTAGATCTGTAAGTACTCACATTCCCAGATTTTATATAAGGTTTTGTTTCTACTTTTTTAAAGATTTCTTTTAAAATCTTATTTCTTTCACTTGCAGAGACAATGTTAACTGTGTGAGGAAACAAACTGGTTAAGTTAGCAACTGAAAGATTGAAACACTAGCACCTAGGGAGATGTGTTCCCAGCAATTACCCTAATGAGATGATTTCTCTTTGAGGTCAGCCTGGTTTTACATCAGCTCCAAAACTGGGAGCAGCTTCCCAATATGCTTGTCCATTAAGACTCAATTTAATAGCCATGTTCTGTGTTTTCAATTAAACATCTATTCCACAGGTATACAACTGTAAAGCTTCTCAGCCTGAAGAAGACTCTTTCAATTGTTTTGACAATATAGGTATTTCCTTCTTTACCTGGGCATGAGTCTGGAGCTCAGTTGTGTTCTCAGTAAAAGTTTGGATTACAGGGCTAGAAAAGAATCAGCAGAAAAGTAGCACACCAGAGGAAATGCTTCACTCTGATTCACCAGTTCTCTCACAAGTGTAAAGCCTTTCTCTGTCTAAACTGTCCCATTGCCTAATAGTGACTAATTCAAAAATAATTTCATCTATTCTACCGTGCCCGTAGCTTTTCTCTATCTCATTTCTTTGTCTTGTAAACATAAATATCTCATTTTTGGTTACACGAACAAGTATGATGTGACTGCAGCACCAAACCATTCACTACTCTGCTGTTTAATGAGGTATACCCCAGAGAAATACTTTTTGTATGAGAAATGCATTTTTTTTCCATTCTGTAATTTTTATTTTCAGCTATGAAATATCTAAATGAAACATTTCAGAACAAATCAGTGCAGATAAGCATACTTGTCTGATATTTTGATTTAAGCTTTGATTGAAGATGTAAACAAAGAATTAAACATTGGAAATTCTGGCAAAATAAAAATGTTAGTGTTGGATCAAATGCCTTCAAACAATAACAGTGATACTCCTGTAACTTTCACCCTTCTCCTCCCTCTTTCATTCATACTTATTTTGCTAAGTTCAAAATGCAGCTCTGGACCCTGCAACCATTACAGCTTAAGTTAACGTGCATGAGTCAGTATCAGTCTGAATTCAGCTGAACTGCATATTCGGGAAGTTAAATACACATATGTGTGTGTGCTGGAGTGGCACCTTATAGGAAATCTTACTGAGACAGAAATATAAGCGATTCCCCGCCACCAGCAAAAAAAAGAAAAAAAAGAAAAAGAAAACAAGAAAAAAAAAAGAAAATTGCTTAGATGAGGCTTAGACTTAGAAGAGATTATGACACTTTTGAACAGTACTTTTCAGGACTTCTGAAAATGTGTTCCCTTGAGATGCCAATCACAGCTTCTGGGCATTCAATTTCCTCAGCAGTTTCAGTGCTCCTGCTGCTAGTGGGACTGCCTGGTGTGAGGTTATGGCTGAACTTCTCACTGCTGCTCTGACAGGTTTCAGGCAGAAGAAATGAGAAGAAATGTGCCACCAGTTCTCTGCAGACCATGTCACACAGCAATAGTTGACCCAGCTGGAAAAGAAGGGGGAGGAAGGAAAGGTGAATGGAGGTATTTTAGAACTCAGTTATTAAAAAAAAAACACAACCTGCATTTCAAAGCATTGTTTGAGACCTTTTTATTAAAAAATATATTTGGTAAGGAAAAAACCCCACACAAATGGGTACCCTGTCTGAAAAATCCCTTTTAAATATTACTTATTGTTATTTTGTAGAATAATTTAAAAATTAACTTTCCATTTTTTTTAACGAGAAAAAATGTGACTCTTGAAGAACTTCTTGTTTCTGTTTCTCCATTGTTGCAATAATTTATTTGTAAGAAAGGAGAACACTCTTAACATTGTGTCACTGTGTTTGAAACTTGACTTATGCTTGAGGTTGGTTTAATGCTCAAAGTCATTACCTGTAACTCAGATTTCCAAATGTGTCTAAAGAAAATAGATGATAAAATACCTTTAAAACATATCTTTATTATTCTGCTCAGTTCCTATGAATCTTAGCTATAGGACTATGTGTCATCAGGCAACATGATGCCTAGACAAATCTTTAAAACTTATGATAGCAAACATCTATACACAGAGTTAAAGAGCCCAGTAAAAAAATATGCATGTTAACCCTTCCTTTAGGAGCCTAATTGCCAAGTCGGCTCAGTGCAAGACTGTAGATCTGAATGATGGCCTTTTATTTTTATTTTTTCCTCCAGAAGCCTTCTCTTTTCTTTTTTTTTTATAATATTCTTTTTGTGTTCTCTGGAGATAGCACAAAACTATCTGTCATATATAAGGTATCACATAGAAATATTAATTGTTATCGCTCAGCAATCACCACATCAGTCTGTTGTCATATCTACAATAACAAACTGTACCATGCAGAGGTCTGACTTGCTCCCAGGTGGCTGTATCTCAGCGAGACAAAATTTAGAGTTCCAGGGCTAATGCATTTCAGACCATACCCTGGTCTCTTTGCAGAGTGTATATATTTTCAATATTTCAGGAATGTATATATGTTCAATTAGATGTTAAACATCTCAGAAACATTTTGAGCAGAATGGGCCTTCTTATGAATTTCTGCTTCATCCAGACTTGCTGACTGTCAGTGAGTAGTAAGAAGGTGATAGGATTCCAGTAAGCTCTACTATGGATATGATAAGGTGACTAACAACCATGATCAGAAGCAGAATCTCCCACTGTTTCAGCAGAAGATGCAGGATCTACATGTGAAGACTTTACTTCTCTGCTCCATATATGCCAAGGAAAACAAGCATAGCTGTTTCTAAAGATCTGTGTTAAACAAAAGAATGGTAGATCTTGTGATATAACTTGAAAACAGCTGAGGAGATTTTCTGAAAAGACAAGTCACCTCTCAGAAACATAGAGATGTTGAAACTTTCAGTAAGAAGAGCTAAAATTTTGGAAAATTGTTTAGGAAGTGAAAAGAGAATGTAATCCTAAACAGTTTATAACATAGATGTTAAACTCTGGAAAGTTGTGTATAATCCTTACCTAGCTAAGTCATCGCATTTTATAATGAAAAGAATGAAAGGAATCTGGTAGAATAAATATAATGTTCTGTTCATACTCACAACATTATTTCAGTGTGAGTTTTTAGGAGAATTTAGCAAAAAGGATAGCAGCTGAAAACAAGTCAGCCAAAATTCATGTCAAGAAAAGAGGTTTTTGAAGTTTGTGATCTGTGCAAGGAAAAGTAGCTGAGAGTGAGAAATGCAGGGGTCAAAGACAGTCTGACCTTTGGGTCAGAGAAGATGAAAAAGGTAATTCAGAAATGCACTTCTTAAGAAAAAAAAAAAAAAAGAGGCATTGAATGCAGGAAGCTGAAAACAGTATCTTAAAACAGTAAATGGGAATAAGCAAGTAGAATTATAGAGGAGATGGGGAAGATGTCATGTTCATGTAGAGATGTAAAAGTCAGCATCTAGAGCAGCAAGAGTAATTTTTAATTCCATATCCACAAAATCTTAAATATGTCATTGTTCTGCCTCTGGGTATTTACTTCTGCAGTTTCTGTTCTAGGGCTATCCTTGTGATCATTTCTTACCTCCTCTGAGTTAGCCTCTGGGCTCAGTTGTGGAGTTAATGACGAACCTGATGATTTCGGTCAAATTAAATTTCATTTAATTAACTAAATTTTGTATAAGAGAAACGATGATTACTTCAGGCAATAGATTTGACTGATATTAGTCTTCCAGTCCTACAATCTGTAACGTTTGTGAGATGCTATAGCAAGAATTCAATAGTAAAGTATTCTTGTAATTTGCTCTCTTAATCTCACTCTTTGTTAGTTTGTGCTGACTTCTGCACCTCTGGCAAACTTGACAGTTCCATCTCTATGTATACAGAGATACGACATATGACGTTGCGTCTTGCCCTGTCACTGAGTGCCATGGAAAAGTCTGGCACCATCCTTTTTACTACCCCCCATCAGATATTTGTACACATTGAAGTTCCTCTTGAGCTTTCTCTTCTGCAACCTGAACAAGCTCAACTCTTTCAGCCTCTCCTCATGTGACACATGCTCCTGTCCCTTAATCACCTCTGTGGTCCTTTGCTGGACTTCATAATGAGGTCTCTTCTGTCACATCACCCTGCAAGCTATGCTTGCCAGTCTGGTCTACCATTTTCTCACTTGATAGGAACTGCTCATGTCTCCCCCCTGTTATTTCTAGTTTAAAACTCTCTTCATCAGTTTGGCCAGACTGATGGTAAAGAAGCTTTACCACCACTTAATTGGGTGAATCTTTTCTCTTCCTACCAGCTCTTAATTCTCAACAAGTATCCCATTCTCATAGAAACCCAAATCCCACTGCTGACACCAGCTGCACCACCAGTTGTTGACCTGCAGGATAAGTGCACTCCTTCTCAAGCCTCTCCCCTCCACCATCAGGATCAAAGGGACATCAGCTGGACCACCATGCTCTTGGCCATCACCTCCAGAGAGAGGTAGTCATGCTTGATGGATTCCTTCTCCTGCTTTCACCAAACCCCCAGTAACATGTTATCATTAGGAGAGTCACGATCGATCAGAGACTATCAGTCAAAAAGTCGCAGCTAGTTCATAGGGAAAACTCTATGCAATGCAAAGCCAGTAATAACACTTCCTTGACTCTGTAAAGCCAGGTTCTAGGCCAGGGTCTCTTCAGGGTCACCAAAAGTAATCATGGGGTTGTGAAGCATTGACAATTTATTACAGTTACTGTAAACAAAATCTTGCCTTTCCACTCCCATTATATCCTTCACCTTCAAGGCCAGGTGTCAATCTATCACCAGTACCTCAAAACATATGCACAGATAATTCTTGCAAGCTTGTCGCTATGTTACTATGCATATGTGTTTTCCTGCTGGTTTATAGGAAACACAAAGGTTTCCTGGCATCCTGCTTTCCTTTTACTTCACCGAAGCTGTGCTGCGATTCCAATAACACCAATAAGAGGGCACAGAGACATCTCTGGGAGTTCAAGGGCACTGACAAGGCACAATCACGAAAGGGAATAAGCATGAAATAATGTGACATGTGGACAGGCTACGGTGAATAAGGTAGATATACAACTTCATGAAATCCCAGAGTGAGGCAGGATGCAAAAAAAGTTGCAGCCAACAAGGGATGGCAAACTGCCTGTTCTGAGTATGCCTGAGGAAAGAAAAATGTGCCTTTCCAGAATGATCAGCAAATCCGCACCTCATCTTTGCAATTGAGTTCCTGTTGCTGCTGCCAAAGACAGGGGGGAGGACTGGGAAGAGGGGAAAGAGGCATTTCCCGGCAACAATAGCTCTTCCTCTCAAACTCTTTTCTGGCTGTCTTCCCTGGCCTGGGCCCAAAATTCATGGTCTCCCCCTCACTAGGAGTAGGACCTCTTCCAGATATCTGCCGATTCTTGGGAACTTGAGTAGGGCTACTTGGATATGAAAAATTGGTGTTAAGAGTGGACTATCACACCAAAGGGAAGAGGCATTGGGGAACAGGGACTGAGATGGGAATGTGGACCCTGTACTCCTCAAGAAGAGATGACGGGGTTCCAGGAATGAGGAGCAGGAAAGAAGAGGTGTGGCCTCATTCAGCTTTCCTGAAGCTTCCTGACCTCTTGGCATCTTTCTCCACTCCTCCCCCATGCTTACTACTTCTCCCCTGATTGCACTCGGCCACAACTGCATACATCTTTTCCACGTTTATCCGTTCAGGAGAGTGGGTGGGGGAGGCTCATCCCAAGCCCACACAGTTCAGTTCCTGCTCCCGTTGGCCCACATCGACCAGCACCTGCACTGGTTTTGCTTTAATCTGTAGCACTTTCCCATGCACTAAACTTATTTCACTGAAGAGCAACAAGAGATTTTTGACTAATGGAAGGGTATTTGTGCAGGTACTATCTAGTTCCTAGAACACAATAATTCTTTGCCTTCCCATTTGCTTTTGCTGTCTATCTTTTAATTGTTGCTTTCACCCAGTCTGTCACTCTGTTGTGCTGTGAGTACCCAAGGAGAGACACCTTGATGTTTAATCATTTGCTGCAGTCTACAATAGCTAATTGTCTCAGCAGAGCATGTCAGCTATGTGTTACCTTGCAAAACACATCTCCAGACACCTTATCACAGTTCTTGGGTGCACTCCAAACCGCCAACTCCAGCAGAATAACAACGAGCAGGAAACAGGCACAGCCAGATAGTGTCAATCCAAAATGTCAGCATCAAAGGAACCAACCAGCCAGGAACACTGCACAAATACACCAGTCTTGGTCTAAGAATCAAATTCCCTTACAAACCAATCACAAAAGGCAATAGTCCAAACTACAGTGTAAAAGAGATCGTAAAGTGTTGGCATTAGATTCCCAGCAGTTTTTGGGACAGAAGTAGGAGACATTTATAGAGTATTATGTGGCAAGCTCTCCATCTGAACAGAGAGGGCCAAGATTTGTACTGGGATGACTTTATATGGTCTGTTTTAACTGAGGGGGATGAAGAGATATAAAGGAAAGCAAAGGCTATGTTGAGTAGCTCCCTTGTAGCTCTAGTAGGGACCTGGAAGTTATCATACAACACAGTGAAGTCAGAAAGAGGGTGAAAACAAGGCCTGTAGCAAGAAAAGTGAATTAAACAAGGAGTCATTTGAGAGTCTATTAAGACAAGAGTCCCACGACAGACTATATGCAAGCAAATCAAAAAATGTTTGCCCAAAACCTATTGCCTCAAAGGTAATAGGAAGTGCTGGAGGTGGAATCAGTGTGTGCCTTGAATGGTAGCTGCAGCTTCCTCACTCTGTAAATACTTCTTCATCAAAATAGTGAGATGTAATTTTTGAAAGTTGGAACTATCTGAGTCCTGAGTAGGCAAGAGATGAAAACGTGGGACTTGTACACATCTCTGTGTCCGTGTTCGAACCTAAGTTATGTTCTTTTTTACAATTCAAATGAAGATAACATTGGAGTTGATTCATATATTGCACCAATAATTAGAGACAACCAGTTTATTTCAGCTTCAGTTGCCAAAGTGGATTACATTCACACTGAATTAGGTGAAAAATATCATTTAAGAATAGATATCATATCCTTGTAACTTACATACAGTATCATAAAAATAAGTCAGACTTTAAAACACATGCTCCCCAGGTAGTTGTAGATAGTAGTAGCCGTATGTAAAGAAACTGTGTTGAGATGACTTCAGAGACATGTCCATGATGCTTTAATTATAAAAAAACACTTTTTAGCAAAGGTAGTGTCTTCTTTAAACAAGGAACACTATCTGTTTACAGAAAAACCTGCAATGTAAAATTCATATCCCAGGATGTTTTGAATACACTTTGAAAGCTAAAATTTTGTTTCAGCCTAAGTGTGGATTCTGACGCCTTTCTTTCAACAAGTGAAATTTTTAAGGTTTAGAACCTTAATCTCAAAGTGAAATATAAGGACAAGCAAAACTGTACTAGAGAAGGTTTTCAAATGCTGTAATGTACACTCAAACCACTGAAATGTGTATTTCTGAATCTCTTAGGATTAAAAGATTAAAATATCTCGCATTCACATTTGAGCATTGGTTGGTAAGACATACCATAGTCTATGATTACAGTAATTAATATGGATTAATGCAATATTCATTGACTTTCTAAAGCAGTAATTCTTAAAAAAAAAAAAAGTTGCCATACACTCTTACGTTATTCAGTAAATTTGCCATAAAGAAGACTAAAATAAAAGATAAAAGGAGGTCTTTTCAGCTTGTATAACCAAGATTAAGAAAATGACAATATATCTCTACTTTTCCCCCAAAATAAGATTGACTATAAATTCAGGTCAGTCTTCCATAATGTAGCCAATTAAAGTGCTATACAGATGTAAGAGTGACCCACAGGTTCATATGTTTTCAAGGCCAGAAAAAGCGTTGAAATTATCTTGTCTGACATCCGCTATAATATAGACCATAAAACCTCATTCTGTTTCTTCCTTCATGCTCTTAACATGCCTTACTTTGCAATTAATAGTAGAACATTTCTATAAAACTCCTCAACTCCTTTTAAAATCTTTATTTTTTTGCATGAAGTAGGCTGTGGTCTAAACATTAGTCTGTGGGGAAAGTTTGTGCTATTTATAACCTTCACTGAGAGTGCTATAAATGTATCTCTCATTCCAGACCTTGCCTGCAGGTTTGATGTAATTGCACAGGTCTTTCTGTCATTAAACTAATGAGTTTGAGTTTGCAAAAGCATGTTTTATGACAGGCAATGAAGCATCACACCTGATTAGGAGTTGATTTCTTAATAAGGAAGGGTTCTTTTTCTTCTTCATGTGGCTGTAAATGGCATTAGAATTTCAATATTAGGGCCAAGCTTAACAATCTACTGTGTGGTTTTATAGGACTCTGTAATTTAAGGAAAAGACACTTCCTTTCTAATGAAGACTTTCATAACCCCTTTCACCAGCGGGAACACCTAGATTTCATATCCTCATAGATGTGAAAAGGAAAGTTACAGCTCTACCAATGCAAATCTTTCAAAAATCTCTGAATCAGAACATCAAAACGTCATAAAAATCATGAGGCTCTACAATAATTGTTGGCATATATGTATTTGTTTTCTTGACAATTTTGACAGCCAAATTTGACAATTTGTATGGGTAGAAATTGTTTTTGAATGGTGCTCTAGACATTTCTACTTAACCTAAAGAGTGAGCAAAGGTACTACTAGCTCTAATTGTTATTCTTACATTTTTTGGATCTGTTTATACAATAGACTTTAAGTGGAAAAAGTGGAGGCTTCTTTCAAGTTGTTTAATCCTAGTAACAATCAAGCAATCCTAGTAACAGTCTCTGTTCAAAGATGCTCAGTGCTCTTCTGTTTCCGTAAAGGTAAAAAAAAAATATGTCTGCCAGTCCTGTTGTGATCTCACTTTCTCTTCAGCAACTGCTCTGAGATTGAGAATAAGTTAAATGCAATGAAATTAAATTAAATCAGATTTTTCTATGCTGATCTTTTTTTTTTTTTTTCCAGGGAAACAATTTGAAATGTTTTGGTGGTTGTTTTTAGTTTGCTTGGGGTTTTTGGTTTTTTTTTTTTTTTTAATATATCCTCTCATTGAATAAGGAATCAGAGGAACACCAGAAAAAAAATAGCAAGTCTAGAACACAAAAAAAACCCTTGTTCAGGCAATACTGGTAACATCAACAATAATATGGTATTTGTTTCAGAGACTTTTTCTGGAGGGATTTGTCAGAAGCCTACTACAGTAGGGTAGCTCTTCAAACAGCCTGCAGCTCTTTAAAGCTGACATGAGCTGTAGCTGAAACTAGTTGTAGCTGACACTACTGCTAACAGTCAGCTTGAGAAGGTCAAGATAAATGGTAAGTGCCCACACATTAGGTGTGTATCAATATGAATGCTACAGATTACACAAGTGAAGATATAATGGTATTTTTATCACCAGGGGAGGCGGAAAGGCAGCACAGCAAGCCAGACCCCATAGTGGGTGTTTTAGCTTTCTCTGAAGTCTTTAAACCTTTCATTTGAAAACCTTCTTTTCTCTTTTTTTTATTTCACTGTCTCTGTCTATCTTGTCAAATGGAAATTAATTTCTTTTCCCCTGCTAGCTTTCTTGATTAAGCTTTTGCTACAAGGGCTCTCAATTTCTCTCCTAAGTAAGACCCTCTGATAGCCTTAGTAAAAACATCACACACTGCTTTGTGCAGGCACTAATTTTAAGAAGCTGTTATCTCTAGTTTCTGTACAAAGGAGCATAACCAGACCCCTTCCTGATCCTATCAGCTCTATTTAGTAGGCCTTCATTCCTGTTGTGGTTGTATTTCTCTTTGGAAATTACAGTAAGAGGTACTGAAGTGCCTGTTCTAGCAGTCATGTCCTGACAGCTATACTATCTGTGGAGGGAGCTCTTGTGAAATGTTGTCTGCTGTATATCAAGATGTACGTGAAATCCTTCTGTCTTTTGGGCTAATTTGGAAAGCAATGAGAACCTTCAAATATTTGGATCCAGCTGTCACCACTCACGCAGGGCGACCTCACTGTGCTAGGCAGCTATATTAAGAGCTGCTCTGAGCTAGCTCCAAATGAGATGATATGTCTACATGATAAAAGTCAGAGTTCATAGAAAGAGAGAAAAAAAATCATTAGGGTATTTAGTAGAGCTGGAAAAAGTAGATAACATTGCAAATCATAACAGTCAGCATACTTCAAAGCTAAATACAGGCTGAAAAAATTGCTCTCCACTTAATAATCTATGTTAATTGGTTAGACTGTGAGACAAGGTAGCTGGTACCTTGTAAAGCAGAAGACTGTTTCAAATGGGTAGAGACATTAAACTGTTTATCTTGATACCAAAAAGAGAATGGGAGAGAGGATTTATATCCTGTAAACTGTAAGATACCAAAGTGGAAGTGGAAGAGAGAAGATAGTATGTTTAAAAATGCTACTTCTACTGAAACTAGGATTCTCATTTTCTTATTGGCCTGTTGACTACAGAAGTAAAATCATGCTTTAGCCAGGTTGCATGATGCAGTAATTGATATCCTGGAACATGCAGAACTTAATGTTGCTTTAACTGATAGAAATCCTTTGTTTTGACTTAAGCTGTGTATTAAAATGTGAACTAGAATGGATGCGCTGATTATTCTTGCAGATGTTGAACAGTATTGACATAAATTCGCTCTACTGTTGGCAAGTTATTAATTTTCACCACCATTAGAGCTTCATCTTTTGATAAGAAACCTTCACTTATCTAGTATACAAACATGCACATGAGACTGTACCTATTTCAAGGTTACTGTCAATACGCTGAGTGATATTCAGATTTGGCCTGTAAATTACTTTTCTGCATGGAGCTCAGTTTCTTTGACAAATGTGCTCTTCAACAAATGATGATGTGCAATGTAAGAGGAGACATTTGTTTAAGTCATGCAGATGACTGAATAAGGCATAGGCCTGAAATTCGTCTACTTTGATATGTATTTACTTGGTTGCAGGAGTGCTCAGGGATGTTCTAAGTAGTTGAACATACATTAAAGAACAAGTCCAATGATTTTTCAGTTCAGTTCAAGTGTTATCGAGATCAATTTTTTCTTTGCCACTCTTAAGGGAGTTGGTTTGCAGAGTTAGTCCATTCATTCTATATGGCTCTCTGCAGTGACGAATCTGCTGCTTTCCCTGTCACCTATTGATTGTTTGATGTTCTGTTACTTTCATGGAGCTGATACACAAGCTCATCTGCAGTGACAATGAGGGATAATTCTCTCTCTCTTGGATCACTAGGTAGCTCCTTATGCTCATGCTGCCTTTTCTATCAGTCATACCTGTATTTCTTAAAGGGGCTCTGCTACAATTTCCATTTTTCCTTAATTAGTAGGAAAGCAAATCCTTCACCGACTGGTAAGAACATCACAGCTGGGAGCTTTAGCAAGAGGATACACCTAAGTCACCTGTTTATATTTTTCATCTTGATGAACTGTTTCTGGTTCCAGGCACACAATTCATACTTCAGCTTCTTGAAATGCATACTGAAAGCAGTGTGACAAAAAGATCATGCATATCTAGCAGTGGTTTTGTATTTGCTATTACAGTGCTAAATTACTTAACATGATCTTTGCAGCTTACCTTTTTAAAATTTAAGTGGCTAGGAAAAATTACTATGTGTGGAGTTAGAACTGCTTTTATATTTATAGTGACCAATACAAACTGAGACAAGACATGATGACTAAAATAGAATTATTTTTTTTGTGTGCAGTCCAGCAGTGTTATTGCTGTTAAGCCCCCACAAAATATGTTGGCGTTCTCATTCTCATTTCCATTTTCTGCTGTTGAAAGATTTGGGTTATGGAATAATCCTAGATGCTAGACACCTGCCTGCATTTCAGCTAGTTACCATACTTCATTATTTGTTTTTAGAAAATGTTAATACTACAGCTGTTAAAATTGCTAATGTTCAAACTTCTTTTATTAGTAAAGCACAATGGTTTTTAAGATTAAACTTTTCAGACAAGGCTTCCAGACAGTTCTGATACTGCTACCGTGCTTTGACTGGATTTCACTAATTCCTGTATGAGCTAGGAAGGATGCATTGACAACAAGATCAGATTTGACAGAGGTTATATTGATATATTTCTTGAGAGTACTCCAATAACTAGCTTAATTTGTGATGTTAATTATTGACATAGCATCTGATTCTGTAATTAAGACAGCCTGAGGATGCTTTTTGTCACTGAAAGCAGTTTTATCCTTCAAAATATTGTTTTATCAGTGTGAGACCTTTTATACAGTATTGCTGACTTGATTAACAAGGCATAACTTTTGCTACAGTAAGAGGCATGTATCAAAATTTCCAGATTTGTTAAATTTGTTATAAACTTCTGTACAAACTATCCACCAGTAACATCCCCATTAGTGCTAGTACAATAGCACTAATAAAACCCACTTTTCCCTCCTAAACAGCACCAAGGAACAAACTACCAGTTATTCATAGTTAACCTTGTGGTTTTCCAGAAAGTTTGTTAGGCATCTAACTATACACCTGTCAGAGTTTACATAGATATGTGAGCCACTGTAGCCATCACTGCTTTCATCTCTTTCCTTCCTGGGCATAAATGTTCTTTCAGTTGATCGACACCACCATGGGTTAACTCTTGACTGCATTGAAACTGCCTGTACAATAGCTCTCCATGGTGTGATGATATTATGGCATCACTAGACGGAATTTTAAATTAAAATTCTTCGGGTGTTTTACCTTCTGGAAGCTATAATATTTCTTTTTTGGTGTGTTGATCTAGGACCTGACCTACAAGAGTGGGAAGAGTAATGAGACTTTCATAAGATAGCAAGTGAAGAAGATGAGTGCAAAACTGAACTGACAAGCTTTAAGGTGGTAATGTTCTTGTGTGCACTGGTGACAGCTGGTTGGAAGATTTGTGCTGAAAAGAAGTGGTTCTCCAGCTAGAAAGCATTTGATTAAAGAGAAAAAAAAAATCTGATTTTGACATCTACCTTTGAAACTAATGACATTCTCCAAGAGAATAAAATAGATTGTTCTTTGCAATAAGAAGACATATGCCTGTGTTACTAAAAATGTAGACTAGGAAATCGTAGTCTAAAGCTTCTGAAAGCCTACTTCATAGGCTAGAGGCAAACATTAAATGAGCTAGTTACTAACTACACAAAGATATGTAAATAGGACTGATAAAAAGGGAAAAGTATCTGAAAGAAACATTATCTGCAAGGACTTCAGATTTCCAAGTGTCTTCTGAACAAGATGGTTGATATGGTCCCTCATTCACCATGTACATTTTTGATAATTATAACCTATCTTCTGTATTTAGATTTTTATTCTATTCATATCCTTTTGGTACCTAGCTAAATAATACGGTTATCATATACAAGGCATGCACGCTAAAAAGTCACATCTCTACATTTATGGCTGTTGCCCCAGGGATTTTGAGGGCCAATTGTTGATTGAGGAGAGTTAATACAGTGACTTGTGACAATGAAGCGGGTCAAAGCTTACCTAGTCCACTTCTGTGAGCTCTGGAGACATCAAAACAAGAACAATTTGATAAAGTGAAAGGCTGTATGTTTTACCAAGGCAAATTTTACTCTACAATAAAGATGATTCCCTGATGCAAGTTTTCAAACAAAAAATAAATTAAAACAAAACAAAAGAACTACACACACACCCCCAAAAGAACCAAACCAAGCAAAAAAAACACCCACCAAAACCAGAAACAAACCAACCAACAACCACAAAACAGCTGAATTAAATTTGGGGAAATCTGAAAATATTCTAAAGAAGGATGTGTACCGCAGATTTAGGTGTATGCTGATACTACAATTAACTTCTGTATTTATTAAAGTTCTCTCTTCTCTGTAGATCATCACAATTTACAGGTGTGTTAGAGGTCAAGATGCAACATTGTCAAAGTCTAATCCCCTTTAAGTAGCGGGAATTAACCTTGAAGTATCACAGAAATGATAACTCTGTTCTCCAAGGAGAAGATGGCATTTTTAATTCTACCTTGTTGTTACCTTGAGAGTGTCAAAACAACTTCTTTTTTATTGCCTGAAAGGAGAATAAAGTGTTCACACATTATACATTAAAATGACAGAAAAGACAGACAAGTTGATAAAATGATCAGATCTGTTATTGAGGACTATTTGTGGCTGACACTTTTAACTATGCATTCAAAAATAATCTAGATGAGAAGGCTGAACATAACCAGTAATCTCTGGTTATTTCTGAACTGCTGCTTGCTTATTATTTTTCGAAGACAAACCCTTTGGGGCAGACTATATGTCTCTATACATATGAATACTGTAGAAAACTCAATATGTAACAAGCATAATAAGTATCTTAACTGATTAATAAGATCGGGGTGTCTAGAACAAGGTGAAGGAAAGAGAGAAAAGTTCCCATAAACATTCAGTTGCCAATCAACTTAAAGTTAAGGAACAAATATTTAAACATCTTCTTTAAGAATGGCAAATTATATAAATGCCTGCTAGATAGATGAGGCATTTTATGTAACTGTTGTTATGGGATTTTTTTTTTTCATTCTTGTCAAACACAGACAGAAACAGAATGTATCTAAATGTCCACTGTGTCTATTTTTTACACATTCCACAAGACTGATGCTCACAATTACTGGGCATATTGAGTTTCTTCAGGACATGCCTTCTATTATTAGAATTTGCAGTGAGTGCAGAGATAAATGTTTTTAGCAATGAAGTTTGTGAACTAAACTACTGTACATCAGATCAAACATTCCTCCACTGTGATGAATGTCTTCCCTTCAGCTCTAAACTTCTGAAGCTGTTCTGTTTATTTCATTTCAAGCTCACTTTAATCCACACTTGAAGGAGCCAAATCTATATTCAACGTTGAGACTACTCTGTGTTCCTGTCATATCTTTCCCTTTATTTTGCTACTGATGCTATTTAAAGGTTCTTGGCTAGAAAGCTTAGAATAAAAAAATGTATATCTGTTAATTTTTGCACTCTATATGCAATCTCTATGATAAAAACCCAAAATGTTTCAGTACCTAATAACCACATAGCATGTATTATGTTCCTCTAGCTAAAGATTTCTTTTGCCTTTGGTAAAATAGTACATTAGGTCTTCAGATTAGGCTAGTAAGCAAATTCTCTTTGCCTGCTACTGTCTTGAAAGTTAGCAATTGTATTAATGCCTTCTTTCTTTCAGCTCCAAATCTGAGTCAATTGACCTCTATATATTTGGAGATGTCTGCAGAGCTTTCAGCATCAATAGTAACTGGAAGCCCCTATTGTTTAGTGTAAGCTCTTTGAATCTGCTGCCAAGATGACACTAGGCCAGACGAAATACGCATTATCTTCAACTGGCCATCCTATACCAAACACAAAGTCTTGAGCACCAGCCAAAATTAAAATGTTTCCCTTTTGTGTTTATGTTTGGTAGCACTTGTGGAAGACATGACCGTAAGCCCACAGAATTCAGTTTTCACAATCTCACCCCTCCCGTCTGTAAGCTCATCGGTAAAAGCTAAACAAAGGAGTATGCTTAGCAGCATGGTTCAGATCCTAAGCCACCGGCCTGGTGTTTTGGTCTCATAAGCATATTAGACAGCTTTATGGGATTTGCATTTAACAAAACTGTAAGGAGATTAATTATAGCTTCTTAAGCCACTGAAAAGTAATGTAAAATCTATTACTTTGTTATTGGCTAGGCCAAACCACGTGGAAGCAGGCAAGACAAAAATCAAGCACAGCACCTCAGCTCTCCATTACAGCTTCTCATTAGCAAAGACTTCTCAGATATGTGGCAATGATCATGAAATATGGGATAATGTTAGCTAATTTTTAACAAGGGGACTTTTTTTTTTAATTCAGTAGTGGCTAGATATAAGGTCTTTGTAGGAGTACAGTGGTCTTTTGTATTTCACTGAAGACTGAAAAATTCTGCAGATAATGAATAGAAGTCCAATGTTTTCTCCCTGCAGATAAACAGCCATGGATTTATCATTTGATAATCAATGCATAGTTCAGTGGGAACAATTCTGTTTGTCTGCATCTAGTACGGTGTTTACACTGTACTATATTTCACAAGTCATTTTAAGCAGTTCGTCATGAGGACTCAGATGAGATTTTACTTCTGGAGTTTTGAAAACAGGATTGAAAATACTTGCTGAGTTTTTATCTAGGGATATGACTGTAAAACAAGTAAAAATATAAACACCCTTCCCTCTTAAGTTTGTTTTTCTCATATGCCTGATGTCCTCTTTCTTCTATGGTTTCTTTAGAACATCATAGGTTATTTTATCGTGATTTGATGCACACTTATTGAGAACACAGACCAAGGTCCTACTAGCCAGGAGTGCATGCAGCCAAAGCAGGAACAGCCTTAGCTGAGCTCTTCTCCCTTCTGTCTCCCAGGTCCAGATTATATCCCAGAGCAGAAGGCCCACTCTGCGTGGCAAATCACAAATAGCTGAGACATACAATGGTGCAAGTCGGCATGCATGGGAGAAAGACACACACTTCCAGCTGCTGCGAAGCAGTACGAAGTCTCATTAGCTGGGAAGAAGGCAGAGAGAAGCTACAGTGCTGTGAAAGAATCAGTTTTGTGCAGATTGCTAGAGGGAAGGTAATGGGGGGTAAATCTAATAAACCCAAGACTGCTATTAGTATAATACCTATTAAATTCTTCAGAGTTTTTCATGTTCAATAGTGACTCCAAATCCAAGTATTTTGCAACACATCAGGGAGCCTAATTCTTGGTGTAGTACATATATATTCTAACTGGGAAGGGAGTCCAGCTGTGCTTTATCTCATTTCATTATACAGACCCAAAATATGTATTTGGAAAAGAACACTCTCAATCAATATTTTGACTGAGGTGAGCTGGGTCCATGAACTTTGCTACCACACATGATCAAAGATGGTTGAGTTGTAATTGCACACTCTTCTGACCAATGAAAAATTATTCTCAAAGCTTGTGCAGGAGTAGATACTCTAAGTCATTCTACCTTGATTAGTATCAGCTTATGTAGCTTTTCTACAGGAGAGGGAGGACATCATTACAGCAGTTCAAAAATATTGGAACTCATACTTGTTTAATAACATAAACATGCATTTTCTGGATGTATTAATGACATGTGTTGTTCTTTTTTTGAATGACATATTACTGTCACTTCATAGAAGTGCATGGATAAAAATAATAATTTTTAGAAATGGGAATATAATACCTCTTCACAGCAGTAAAATCATAATATGACGTAAATATATCCATTAGTAGAAGTCTCATCAAAAACAGTGTTTAGTTTTAGAGGTGTAAAGGATATTAAGCAATTCCTGAACCTTGCACAGATACACTGCACTGGGATGAATACAGTCAAAATTAAAAGGGAAATAAATTAACAGTATAATCAATGAAACCCATTGAATTAATTAATATCATTATGTAATCTTAGGCAGCTTAGAGCCATAAAATATAGATTCCTTCAGGAAAATCACACACCTCACTGTCTATTTCAACATAATTTTGTCTTCCAGTGTAAAAAAAAAATCTTATAGACCATTGTTAGCTAATCCCAAATCATAAGATCTTTTATCTGGAAAAACAATAAAGATAACCACAAAAGTAAGTACTGAAGAACAAGAATCCTGAAGAACAAACGCTTCCTGGGAAGTTCATTATGAAAAAAGAAACTGTGCTCTGCTCATGTACAGAGCAATAAGTTTCACCAGTTTGAAAAGCAGAGGAACGACTCGGTTCTGCAACGACTTCCAAGAGGGTCAGAGCGTGTCTGCCTTCAGACTGTGGCTCTGTTGTGCTTTAGGGGTGGATGGAGACACCATGAGCTCTCTCATATGGATACCTCAAATGTTGTCTCATTTGGTTATTGGAAAAAAGATGGGTTAGAACAATTATGTAAGACATTCCGTCAAAAGAAATGAACTTGCTGGTTTTGCCTCTTTTCCATTTACTCAAATCAAAATACTTCAGTAACAAAGCAGTGATTAGGGAGAGACTGCTCCTTCTGTCATAGGTCAGGAATGCGACTGTCTGCTTTTAAGATAAGGCTTGGCAAAATAATTTCTGGCCAGAGCTTTGGCACACTAAATTAGATAGGAATCTAATTGGGTCCTTTTTACAGCTGGTCTTCAAACGCTTATCTGATGAGAGAACTCGATGAAATTTCCCATTTAAGCCGCTAAGTATCATAACAGTCTGAATACCTAAGAGTACACTAAATAGAATTAATAAATCCCTTAAAAAAAAAAAAAGTTTAAAAATGCTCTTAGATTGCTTAGGTTTTGGTCACCTACTGACTAGTCATCTCATGACTAATCCTCCATAAAGTTGAAGTCTCCATGGTTTCCTCTTACCCCCTTCCTAATTGGAAAGTTACATTCTTCCAGACAGGAAGCAGGAGCAATCTCATGTGACATACATAGTCATTAACAGCCAACACTTTGAAAAATGAGCAACAATGAAAGCATAAACTAAGGTTATGTACATTTTTCCTGTAAAATTATTCCTTCATTTCTAGTGTATTTCTATGAAGGATAATATAGAAAGTGTTGAAAAAGATATATGATATCTGCTTAGACAAGAACATGCTGATAAGGAGTGGCACAAGTCATGACAGAAGCATGTCTTCCTAGCTTATTACCTCCCATTCTTTCCAGTTTCTCCTCCTCAGCATAACACTGAATTGTGACTAAAACAATAACAGTGATTAAAATGTCTGAATGCTCTATCTTTCATTGTCCATCTTATTTTTATTATCTATGCAGATAGGTAGACACAGTTGTGGAGGGAAAATTGTAGCTCAGTGAGGCTGAAGTTTTTACCCATTTAAAAGATGAGCATCATGCTTTGCTGCTTACTCCATGTGAGGGTCTATAAATATATACATATATATATATAAAGAGATGAGGGACTGCATCAGCGTGTGTGTGTGTACTTGTGTTCATGTGCATATTATATGCAGTATAATCTTGTAATCACCAGAAGGCTTATTTTTGTTGGAATGGGTGACACTTCGTATATATTTGGCAGCACAGCCTGCCTCCTTAGAAAACTGTTTGCAATGCTATTATTAAGCAGCATAAGCACTGAATGATTCTGCCTATCTGCAACATAAAACATTCATGAAAATTTCATAGGACCCTTTTTGCAGCAGGCATGCTAAGTAGATTCTATGCAGCTGCATTACGGTTGCATTTGCAATTTTATAGTTAAAAATATATTAGTACTTTAATTATTAATCCTAATACACCAGGGTTGATAGTGCTCTGATAAAATAATCTCCAGAGCAGGAAAGTTCTCAATGAGAAAAGGCAAAATATATCTGGAATAGAAATCATCACCCTCTTCCCCTTTGAAGAAAGTAACTAATCTTCACATAATTAAATTCATATAAGTTATATGAACTCTTTCACAATATATGGAATAGCTTGCCCTCCATTGCTCCCCAAGACATACCTACCTGGGGAAGGACACATCAACATTCGGCCACCTATGGGAGATGGCAAGGAAGAACTGTTCATCCTGTGCCTTCGCCTAAGAGTTCTTGCAATCTTCCTTACTTTTGAACAGTGGAGTTCCTCTATTTCTTTGTCATTTTGAGTGCTGCCGAGAAAGGGTAGGGTATGGTGGGACAGCATTTGCTCACGTTTGCACATGTCTTCAGGTTTAACCCCAAAAAAGGCATCAGATCTTTCATTATGGTGACTAAAAGCCAGACAGATGCCATTTTAAGGACTTCCTTTAGCTCATGGAGTACAAAAACAAGGATCTGAGCTACATTCAGTCTGTGAGTCACTTGGACATGCATAGAGCCTTGACCATGGAGTGTGCAGGCAGGCGTGGGAGAGTCTCTTCCTGCTGTCTAGCTCCTGCTGTATCTCAGAGAAGCAGTCATCAGCAAATAACCATTAACCAGGTTATTCTACCACATGATTCTATATTTTATTATATGGCTGTTATCTGGAAGGAAAAATAACTCTCTAACCATTATTTGAATTTCTCTGACCCAGAGATACCCTTGCATAGCATCATTTCCGATAGTTTTAAAGACAATATCTTTTACATGTAGACACACCAAAAAACATTGTTTCTGCAATGTTTTCAATGGAAACAGCAGCCAGTATGCTGAGATCAACGACTACAACTGCTGTTCCTTTCACTGTTATCTTGCAGTCCTCCCTGTGTCTACCTAATATCTCTTGCTTTTTAGACTTCAGACTAGTCCTTCTAGTCTATAAGCTTTGTAGGGCACACTGCTGTCTTGCCAAGCATTCATAAAAACTAATTATATGCTACCAAATAAAATAGTCTTGGGCCTAGTCTTCAGTTTTCAGGCTGAAGGATGCAGCAGGACTCCCACCTACACCTAAGCTTCCCAGGACAGTCTTACCTCACTATACCATCATTAGGAACCATCCCTGAGTGGTGCTATCCCTTGCAGCAGCCACAGTCAACATCTCAGTGAACACGACATGGCACAAGCCTAAACCCCATTAAGGAAGTGTGCTGATGCTGTGGAAGAGCTGTGGGCTGGTTGATCGGGTAGTGAGGTGGATTTTGCGCTGGTTGGAAGGCAGAAGTCAGAGGGTTGTGGTCAATGGGGCCGAATCTAGTTGAAGGCCTGTGACTAGTTGAGTCCCTCAGGGGTCAGTGCTGGGACCGGTGCTATTCAACATCTTCATCAACGACCTTGATGAGGGAACAGAGTGTACCCTCAGCAAGTTTGCTGATGACACTAAACTGGGAGGAGTGGCTGACATGCCAGAGGGTTGTGCTGCCATTCAGCGAGACCTAGATAGGCTGGAGAGCTGGGCAGGGAGGAACCTGATGACATTCAATAAGGGCAAGTGTAGGGTCTTGCACCTGGGAAAGAAGAATCCCATGTGCCAGTACAGGTTGGGGGCTGACCTTCTGGAGAGCAGCGTACGGGAAAGGGACCTGGGGGTCCTGGTGGACGGAGGGATGACCATGAGCCAGCAATGTGCCCTGGTGGCCAGGAAGGCCAATGGCATCCTGGGGTGCATTAGAAGGGCTGTGGTCAGTAGGTCGAGGGAGGTCCTCCTCCCCCTCTATTCTGTATTAGTGAGGCCGCATCTGGAGTATTGCGTCC
>VWZZ01006416.1:27750-56449 GCA_013399095.1 Psophia crepitans | reverse complement strand
GGGGGTGTCCAGACAAAAATTTGTGCAAATTTGAAGTGATTTTCTATTCTCTGTTCTCATACCATCTTGGTTGCCTTACACCTTTAAATGTTCTTAGTTTTACTGACACAAAGATTTATGAAAAAAGGAGTTATAAAGTTGTATTCAGCAATTTTTGTTAAAACTCATTCTAACATGCACTTTTGTACTCAGAAACACGTTCCTCAAGTTCTTACACAATCTTTTCATGAAGGAAAAGAAACCCTGTGATTTATCACCTAGTCAAAACTGAGTTGCACACCTAGCAAGATGAATATTTATGAACTTTTCGCTGTCTAGATCCTCAACCTGTACTGAATGCAGTGAAAACACACTGATTTACATCAGCTGAGAGTCTTTCCTTAATACAGGAAATCTTATCAAAGATATTTTGCAAGCTGTAAAGAAACTAAAGCTCAATTTTTCATTCTGAAATATTCAGTCAGCTTTGTTGTTGATATACCTATAAACGTCGTAGAAATCATGGAGCTCTTATAAGTCTTTTAAAACCACAGGTTTTACCGTTCCCTGCTCAAAAGCAATACCATCTAAAGTAAGAACTTTGTTTCTGTATGCAAATAGGACTGTACAATGCGTTGAGAAAACCTGTTGTCTTTAGTTAACAGATCCCAAAAGAGTGGGAACTGAATGCAAGAGTAAAAAATGACATGTTTAGGAAAGAAATAAAAAAATGTTTCTATTTAGTTGGTTTTGAAAGTAGTTGATGTGGTTTAGGTCAGGTCCAAAAATGTGGCAGCTTTCTCTGTTTAGTATCTAAATATTCAGATATCAGTAATATTTTAACTGAATTAAATGGTTATAATTATACTTACCCAATTTTTAATCCATTTAACTGTAAGTGGGCATTCCAGATTTCATTTTTTACTGCTTTGCATGTTGGTAAACAGACTAAGGAACATTTGAAATACTGTCAAATCTAATACATAGCTCTATTGACAAGTGACTTTTTCCCCACTCCTGAAATGCACCTTTGAATACAAGGAGCTGAATAAGGGCAAGCACCAATCAATCTCACTTACAAAGGTAATGCTGAACACAAAACTCCATTAGTAAAAAGCAAGGAACAATTTGCAGCAAAATAAATTTTCCTTTGAAGAACCAGACCAAAAAAAAAAAAAAAGAAGATAGGCCATTGTAGTCAAAACTCTAGAACTTTGTAACATTTGTCTAAACTATATAAACTCCTATTTCTAAAAAACCCAGGAGGCAAGGGAGAAATCAGATGAAATTCTGCATCTTTCAAAAGAGGAAATTATGCCTGACATAAGTCAAAATTCCATCCCAAGAAATATAGCAGGATGGATTATAAGAGAAATGATCTCTATACTTTTGCAGCCAATTGGTGTTGGCTCCAGCTCAGGTATGTGACAGGAGGTCACAAACTTGAATTGCCCTGCTAAAGCGCTGACTTGATAGAAAAATCCAAACCTCAGTTGCTGCCAAACTGTTTCCTCCAGGTAATAGCCATTTATCTATTTGCATGCTTTGCACACCCTCTCTCCTGTAAAGCCCTTGACTTGGTCAGTATTGCCATAAACTACAGCCAAGGGACACCAATTAATGGACTGATTTATGTTGAAAGTGTTACCTCGTAAAGAATTGATATACAGGCTTCATCATTTTATTTTTTTCCAGTGCATATGACAGCATGCTAATCATAATTCCTGTGAGAGCAATCTTTATTTACAATTAAATTGTTATTTGGATATGAAAAATACACACCACAAGACCTATCCTTGGTGTTTTAAAAAACGTCTTGGGAGAATAATACCTGATCACAAGTTAAATACAGCTTCTTTAAACAATCCAACTTATGAGACTTTGCTTTCATAACTGATTAAGTAATGAACAGTCTGGATGCTTTGCGGGTAAGAATGTACAATATTTTCTTTTGTTAGAAAGTATATTTTATAAAGCTCAAATATCTGGACTGAAGGCAAAAAAAGAACGAAGGGAAAGTAAAGCAGAATGTCATCAGGGAGGGTCTAACTAAAGCATTTGATTTGCTTCCTTCTTTTATTTGTTTTTTTTTTAATAGATTAAATAAAGTCTGAAACTGTGCTAAGTACAATTTTTTCGTGAAAACAGGTTTTACAGGCTAATTGGTCACTCATTTCTTAATACACTAATGACATAAACATGGAGTGACTACAAAGATTTCTTATATCCATAAATTTTGAAAAAATGGAACACTTGGTATCAAGTAAAGTATCTTTAAAGAGGATTATCTCAGAGGCTCTTGAAGATAGGTCTCATTACTGTTTGAATCATAGAATCACAGAATGGTTTGGGTTGGAAGGGACCTCAAGGATCCTCTAGTTCCAACCCCCCCCGCCATGGACAGGCATGCCCTCCACTAGACCAGGTTGCCCAAAGCCCCATCCAGCCTGGCCTTGGACACTGCCAGGGATGGGGCCTCCACAGCTTCTCTGGGCAACCTGTTCCAGTGCTTCACCACCCTCACAGGAAAGAATTTCTTCCTTGAAGACTCTGCTTATACAGAAAATTAGAGAGGATATTGCTTGTCACTGAGCTAATGTTTATGCCCAAGCCAAATGTACACAACCCCTTCACCAAAACTTTCTCTGATGGTGAAACATGGTTACATTACTACACAGCTGAGGCTGTGCAAAGTTTTACACTGCCAACAACGGAGAACTACTTTTAGAAGAAAGCAATCAAAGCTGCTTAGGTTATGGCCACCCTGGTGATGACTGGCTACACGCGATGTTGTTTATCTCATTGTGAAGAGGCATTTTATAACAGGGGAAAAAAAAAAAAAAGGGGGAAAGGAAAGGAAAGAAAAAGAAACATTTTAGATGGCTTTGAGTTTTTTTTGTACTAAAACATAATAAATAAATAACAAATGCCCACTGTCTTAATACAAACCCTTCCATAACTATTCTCTCCATCCAAGTTTCTGTGCAGTTCCCAAAACCTCTACCTTCAGTTTAGGATTCATAGAATCATAGAATCATTAAGGTTGGAAGAGACCTCAAGGATCATCCAGTCCAACCGTCCCCCCCCCACCTATTACCCACTAAACCATGTCCCTAAATACCACATCCAACCTTTCCTTAAACACCCCCAGGGATGGTGACTCCACCACCTCCCTGGGCAACCCGTTACAATGCCTGATCAGCTTCCAATTCCTTTCAATTTCAGTTCCAATTCCTTTCAGCTTAGACTGACTGGCCTTTCCAGGGCCATACATCACAGCTACAGCACCACTAACCCAACATGGGCTTGTGACCAATCTCTTTGGCAATATTGCATTCTGGGTCATCAGTTTCAATGTTGACATTCCTTATCTTCTGCTGCCTTCCCACAGTCCCTACTAGATGGGGTTTTCTGCCTACTATCTGCTTCTTTTGCCTTCAATTCAATTCTCTGACCTGCTTACATTCCTGTGTAGGCCATGCTTCTGCTCCTTTCACATCTGAAGAAAGCACTTGGTAGAGCATGTTTCTGTATCTTGCAGACTGGTCCAAAGACCTCCCCTTTAAATCCATAAGGAGCCTTAATTTGGAGGCATCTGATTTAGCTCTTCAGTCCTACCATGCTATGTCCAGAAAATTAGGGAAAAAAATAGATTGTTTGGATGGCACCTCAATGTGGGAAAGAAACCAAGTAGCATGAAGCTGAATAGTTCCTCGGTCAGCAAGCAAAATAAGAAAGCAATGCTTATTCTATGATTAACTCCTCTCCCTCCCCCTTCTTCAGCATTCATAGATACTGTGTTGGATTCATGCCATGTTTTGTAATATGCAAATCAGCGTGCCTGCAAAGTGGCGATTATTAGCACAAGTGATGCAGCGAATGCGAGATGCTAGCAACCATACCTGTTACCAGGTGTGGTACACCTTGAGGACCACCCTGAGCTGTGGTTAATTTGTACAAAAGGTTTCAAAAGCATTTTCCAACAGGAGGTGAAGTTTCTTGAAACAAAATTACAACATTCTCTTACAATTCAAACTAATTAACATAGGGTGCCCATGGAATGACTGTTAATAATGAGTACTAGCAGTCAGAACAAATCATTGTAATTCCAACTACACATAGTAATGGGCTGAGTGGAAACGGATGTTCTGACAAATCAGGAATATTTATAGCTGAATTAATGGTATAACCCTATTTTGGCACAAGCGCCTAGAAAGGACAAACATGTTTCCAGCAACAAAAAACAAAACAGCTTGCATGGAGTGGTTTAGTGCCACACTGCAAGCCAGGGAACTGGCCTCTTGAACCTCTCAGGCTTCACATCCCTGAGGAGAGCACACGCTTAAATTCAGCAGCTGGCATGTGGCCGTTCACATGGAGCGAAGGGTAAGGCCGGTGCTGGGACCTCAGCACTGACAAGTAAGGTTACTTCTGCACAGAAGATAAAAATAATGCTATTTTCTAAATGATATAAGGCATTCCTAAACCATAATGAGTTTGGTAAATCTAGCAACTACTCCATGCTCTGATTAATAGAAAAGATGGAGAATCATGGGATTCGCAAAATGCAGTTGCCCTTTCTTTGTCTGATTTTTCTATCACTTTATTTAATAACACTGCAAATAAGAAGACAAAGCCCAGTATTAAAAAAAATGAGGTGGGGAAGACAACAGCTGCCTGAAAGAGTCCAGCTGTGCAACCTGGGTCCTGCTTCCAGGCATGTTTTATGCAAAGTAAGTGAAACTGAAAGCTTATAATAAAAGACAAGTGATCTGCAAGGTTTCGCAACTTGTTTTGTAGTTCATAGGAGGTTTGCTAAGACCATGCTGGCACAGATGAGAAACAGAAGTGAAAGCAGGGAGGAATTTGCATACAGAGTGCAGATTTCATTGTTCATGGCAAAGCTGCCCTTGATTTGCTTCAATCATTGTAACAATCAGCCCAGCCAACTGTTTACATGCTCTCCATTGTGCTAGTGTTGGCTAGGAAATGGCAGGCGCAATGAGATTTGCTTTCTGCTGGCACTCTGGGGAACAGCGGGAGTTCACACACTTGACAGACAGACAGACAGGCAGACGGGCCCCTCTTTCCAAGAAACAAGAGAGTGGTTTGCTCGCTCTTGAGCTGTGGTATTGTGGAGGCGAAGCCTGGAGCATGTGTGCCTGAAAGCAGGGCACACAGAAGGGTTTAGGTTCCAGAGGAGAAAGGGTGGAGATTTACACAAAGTGATGAGCATCACCTCCACAGGGTGATGGTCCATCCTCCCTGCCCAACTAGTTGCACCTAAGCTACTCTTAAGTAAGTTTTCCCAGAAAAAAAAACAGATGAGGGGCCAAGCAAAATGTATTCGTACAAAAGTCACAACTGAAAAGGGTGTAAGAAAGGGCTGGAACTCAAGCTGTACGAAAGAATATGTAAGTAGTTGTCATTTCCCTGTAAAAGGGATGGACGACAGTGTCGCTGCTGTCATAGCAACGTAGTCACAGATGTAAATATAAGGTCTCAAATTTAAACATAATCACAAACAAACAAAAGGCCCGTGAAAGACAATCCTCCCCCTGCCCTCCTCCCTAGCCCCCAGATTCATGGCAGTCCTAATGGGTTTAGGTTGATAGGCTTTTTCTTGGCCCACCCTGGTCTGATCTGAAATGCACAGATGAAAACACTTCTCTAAGCTATTTGATAAATTTGCTAGAAAGGTTAAAACTGAGCATTTCTTAAGTTGCACAGTCTTACACTTAGATTTGCTTTCTAGAACAAGAAAAGATGTCCCTGTGGAATAAAGGAAGGTTTAAAGCTGCGTGATCTGAAAGGGTTTGTAAATAAATATGGTTTTGCAACTTGTGTAGTTTAAAGAATAAAAAAATATCCTGTGTTTGAGGATCACGTCCAAAATAGGTTCGAAGGGCTTTTTTTAAATATTATTTTTTCTTTTCTTTTAAAGTCTTAATCACAATCACTATTATTAAGACAAAGCCAAAACTTTATGCTGGAAGCAGACACACAGACAGCAATAAGCAGTGGGACACATTCAAATGCCTAAATTTCTCCTTCAAAATATAGGTGAATTATGCTCCAAATCTTCACCAATTATTGGTCAAAAAATCTCAGCACTAGTCTACGTCTTTCTTGTCAGCCTACCTGCTAGAGCTGTGTGATATGCACCTTTGGAAAACATACTCCTTGCTCAAAGTAATTGGGGAAATATGGTGACTAACCTACAGACTACAAGGGCGAGGGAAGGGTTCCTCAGCCAAACAAAACACAAAGGAATGTATACTTGAAAACAGAGAAGTAAGACCGGTGCTATCGAAAGGCCGAATCCCCCAGTGAAACAAAATATCCAGGAATATAATTTAATAAGGTAGAAAGCAAAGTAAGCATTTTACACCTCTATTAAATTTTCCTTACAAGTTTTCTCTGCAAATACAGAAAAGACGAGAATGCCATTTCCTTTATATGGGTTGTTAAAGTTTTGTTAGTTGTGATTTATTTGTACAGGTCTGACTAATCACTTGAAATGAAATGGCTATAGCAGGGAAATGATAAATTGTCTAGTGTATAACACTGCTTAAAACCTAAACATGTGTTTATAGTTGCTATTCTGGGATAGTTGCCAAAGGGACATTTTACTTAGCAAGTTATGTTAGCGTAAGTATTTTTTTCATATAAACAACAAAATAAGTCTCCAAAAATAATAAGAAGGGGGGGAAGGGGAGGAATTTCATTTGCCTGCTGCTAGGAAGCACCAGGACTCATTTTCAAAGGAATTTCCATACTGTTTTAATAAAAATTTAATTTCTTAATATCATCTGGGTAGAATTTTCAGAAAAAGTACAGGCTACCTAGCATGCAATCTAGTTATATGATAAGGAAGCTATTTCTCAGCATGAAAGCCTATCGCTGTCTGTAAAGCCAGTTGTAGTGCGCAGAAAGAGTCTGGGCTTCGCTTTTCAGAGTTAGTTGAAGAAGTAACTGACAGTCACACCACTGAGGACTAGCAAGTACAAATTACATTCTTGACAGTTCTTTGAGATAAAGGAAAAGAACTGAAAATGCACAAATCTTATTCTTGAACTATAAAAGGGATTGTAATATTCTTTAATGAAACAGTCTTAATGACGAGAAAAAAAATCAGCCTAAAGTCCAATACGTAATATTTATCATTAAAAATCTTTACTTCATGAAGGTCTTTATGACATACAGACAGACATTTACTTGAAAGGAAATAAAAATAAAAAACAATATTTAAAAGTTATTGAATTAGAAGCCCACAGTAAATATACACACCATCAAGCTACCAAAAGAATAAAAGGCATTCCACAAAATCAGAAGTAATATTTAACTGAAGAAAATGGAAAAGAGGTTAAAGTGCAGCATGTTAAATGTAAGCCATAATAAGGCCAGCCAGAAAATATGTTTCTGAGCAGCTTGCTAAAGGCATAAAAACTATTAATAAAAACATTTTGAAAACTTCAGGAGTAGTAAGTTTGCTGAGAGCCAGAAGGGCCAGTAGATAATTGAGATGAAAAGAAGAACTAAAGGAAAATATGGCAGAAAAGCTAAGTGGATTCTTTATATCCACATTGATGGAAGAGACTAGAGGGTTTCCATACCATAGTCTGGCCATCCAGGGAAGCAGTGTCCAAAATAAACACCATTGTAGAATCACAGAACCACAGAACGGTTGAGGTTGGAAAGGATGACCGGAGGTCATCTGATCCAACTGCCCACTCAACTATAGAAAGTGTTTTGAAAAAAAATGGACAGAAAGAAAGCCATCGGATCATGAGTGCCAGACATGATTTACACAAAAATTCAAATGAAACTAATACAAAATAAATGCTTTACCAATGGTTTTAGTCTGTTGTTTTAATCAGCAAGATAACAAATATGATATGAAATTTTTCGGAGTAGTTAAACTTGAGGCTGACCATTGAAAATATTAAGTTTTGATCAGCTGAATTCAGTATTCTTGAATGCAAAGCAATGTACATTGTAGACAAAATAGCTTACTTGTATACACACATTATGATGTCCACTAAAGCATGTAATAAAGATATCCAGGGAACACTGTGCACAATTTACAGAACCACTTAGTGCTAAAAAATACCATACAGAAAGTTGAGATCAAAAAAAAAAAGCAGTAAAGGAAAACATCCAAGCAAGCAAGCAAGCACAGAAAACATTTTGTGTCTGTTCTTGACTGCTGCATGCAGTTCTAGTTTCCTTATCCTAAAAAGGATACAGTTAAGTGAGAAAGGAAAAAACACTGGAAACAAGACCAGAGGTACTGAGCAACCTTCATCCTAGAAAATATACATCCTAGAAAAAATACAAAGTAATAAACAAAAAGTGCAAGAGTCCTCATGGTGGAAAGAGAACATCTAAAAGACAGTATAATACAGGTCAAGAAAATCATGATTCATAAGATCATGAATGAAGTTGAGATATTTCTCACAGTGTCCAAGTATGAAGTCATCCAATGAAATTAACAAGTAGCACAATTACAATCAAAATAAAAGGAAGAATTTCTTTTCATGCATTGTGCTAATAGTGCTACAGGATGTTGTGTAGACTAAAAATAGACACAAACTAGAAGAAGAATAGGTGGATGAGAGGCCGTGAAGAGGCTAATAAAGTCAATGGCCTGGACACAACCTACTGCAAAGGAAGTCTTTAAATTACTAATTGCTGGAAGCTGACAAGCTGTTGAGATGTACATTTCTTTCCTTACCTGCTTCACTACTGATGACTACCAAAGGTGGGATAGTAAGCTAACTAAGCTTTTGATCAGAGCTAGTGCAGTCATTTTTACCCATATTTTTAAGGAAACTAAGTGAAAACTGATGAGCAGATGGTCAAGAGATAGAAACAAGAAACAAGTGAAGTCTATCAAAATAAGGAAAGCTGTGAAAAAATCTGGCCTAAAAAGATAGGGACTGTCACAAAATGAGTTATTGAAGAGGAGGAACTAGACCAAGCTGATAATTAAAAAAAAAAAAAAAGACAATTAGATAATTATTTGCCAGGTTGGAAGGGTCACTACACTAAAAGGATCCAATACCATCCTTGCTCACATAAACACCAGGGAGACACCCTTCTTTTTCTGTAAATGGAGCAACCGGATACAGCAGGTTTTTGTAGATGTACATACTGATCCTAATTTTTTGAGGCAGTTCTGAGTGAAGAAGGAGTGGGAAGAAAATGCAGAGAAAATGCATTATGCCAACAAATAAAGTACAGTACAATCATGTCTGAGATGCTGATGCTGATCTATTCTCTCAGTAACAAAAGACAGTCTCCTAAATTATACAGAAATATGTTCGTAACTTTTTCCAGAGAGTAAACCCAACTTGAGAAGACCTTTGCTGAAATGGCCAGCAGGCTGTGAGGAATCTCTCTAGATGACATGACTCCAATAAATTAAGAGAAATATATAAGGTGAGGATAAAAAGTTAGTAAGGGTTAGATCTTAAACAACATCTGTTTTGGGGTCAGGTTGTTGTCCTTTATCTCATAATCAGTGTTTTTTTAATGAATATCCACTGTCTGTTTCTCTCAGGAAGAGTTTCTTCAGTTACCAGGCACGAGTCTGTTATGCAGCTCCATTGATTCAGTCATGTCATTTCCATGTTTCATGAAAGACAGCTTTCATTTCACAGGCCCAGCATGGGTTTGTGTTTGGAAGGGGGTTGGGGTGAGAGGAATTCAGTTCAATATGTTAATAAAGCCATGCGTGGTTCCAGCTTGTTATCTTTAAATTTTATCCTGCAAGGACAATTGCTTTCCATTAAAAATAATAATAATAAATTCTAACTCTGTTGCTGTTGAAAGCAATCATTCTGATCACTTTCTGCCAACAAAGGGCTATAGATGAAAACGAATGTTTCACTGTGATTGTGGGTGATATGGCTGTCTTTTTGATCAGTACGCACAGGAGGGAGATCCATGTGTGGACCTGTGCTGTGCCTCGAAAGGACCACTGAGACCGTAGGAGGGAGAAAGAAGGCCATATAATTCCTTCAGCCTCCCTTTGATGTGTTCAGTGGGACACTGTTCCTGCTAATGTGCTTCTTCAGTGTTATACCTCCATGCTGAGGGGACACAGTTACTCCACTCCCTCTTGCAGCAATATTTGAGAGTCGTTCCCTTTGTATTTTCTCCAATGCTCTGCCAAAAAGATACTTACATACATTGACTTTTCAGGATGAAAGTGTCACATTCTAAAAGAAGTTGGGCATTGTGGTACACAGCTCAGCAATTCCTTAAAATATGATGCCAAGCTGTGAGCGTGTGTGACAGCCTGGGCATGGCCCTGGGCTGAGAGCTCTGTCTCTGCTGTCTACCAGATGGGTGCTGGCTGGTGCAGTCTAGGAGGGGCTTTTCCTTAGAAGCTGGTGCCTGGAAATCTCAGGTCTCATGCTGTCTGAACTGTTTGAAGGCAAATCCAGCTCCTGGCCCTCCCAAATGTGTCTCATATTATGGGTCTCCCTTGTGGTTGTTATAATTCATCACTTTAATTAGGTTCACTGCTACTAGAGATGTGTGTACCCTGGATTGACGGTTACTTCTGGGTTCATTTTTAATATCAGACAACTTAATGGAGAAAAATGTGTTGGTTTCCTGTGGAAAAACAAGAAGTGAAGATCTCAACTGAAAAGTATGAGATAGGGTCACAAAGATACAAAAACAATGAAATTCAGTCTACTTCATACTTAAAAACATATTCCATTCTTAGCTGCCCAGGGACCTTTGTTCTAGAATTCCTCCCCAACGAGCTCTAGCCTGAGACCAAATGGGGCAGGCAGCGGATGGGGCTCCTGCATGCCTCTGGGACTAAGCTGGCTTTCCTTTCTGTCCACTCTCACTGCACAAAATGGAGTCATCTTCTCTTCTACTCACTCATTATTCTTCATTTCTTTACACCCACACATTCTCCTTTCAACTCACAAGGAACAGTCAGCGAGACTCAAGGTGAGGGACAGAGGTGCATGAATTTTACTATTAAAGCAATTTCAGAGGTGACACAGTATCCCGACTGCTATAACAGTGTCCTGGTTCGCATTACAGGGAATATCACTGCGCATACTTATTAAGCTTTTTTAGATTTGACAGTTTTAATATGCTTTTATGAATGGAAACAACAAGAGGCATCAGCAATGACAGTGGCCAGGTCCTCTGAGACCAGATCATCTGAAAACCTTGTTTCTCAACCCTTACCAAGAACCTGAAAGGTCTACAGTATGGACTCCTCTTCTTCAATCAAGTGCCTCATGTTGGCCAAAGATAAGCAGTAATGGGTATTCTGTGTGGTCCAGATGGCTTCAAGTGTAACATAAGTTGTCAGTGTGCTCCCTTCAGTACCTATTTTGGTGCTGAGTGTGTATTGCCTTACACTTACTGTCTGTATGCCACAGCTTACTGTCTGTATGCCACCTCACCAATATATGACACCTATGGTCAGCCTTCCTTTGATGCCTGCCTTTTTGCCTGAAGAACAGGATCCTTTTTCGCACTTTCCTCTCTAAAGGTAAAATTAGCATTTTTTTTTTTCAGTATTTGATGACATGATCCCATTTTGGGGAAGCTAGAGAAGAAGTGAATGGAAACTAGATAGATTTCAGATAACCCCACAACTATCATTAGTACCAATGCCAGGGGGAAAAAAAAACAAATCAAAACAAAAAAAAAAAAAAAAGGGAAATGGAATAGATGAGAAAATTCAGTAGCAAAGCAGGAAAGTGTGAGAAAGAAGTTGAGAGATAGATGAAAAGAGAAACTCTAGAAACCACAATTTAAAAAGCAAATACAGAGAAATAATAATGTCAGCCCTTACAGACAGATTAAGAAATGGAACTCAGCCAACACGAGGAATGGAAGAACAATATTATAATTGTTTCTTGAGAGATATGGCAATGGGCCATTTAGCCTGCTTGTTTTTACCTTGGGTCATTGCCCAGACTGGACAATTAAGAGGATATTTTTGTCATAGAACCAGTCATTTTATTTAATGCTGTTAAAAAAATGTCACCACCAACTGTGCACATTGATTTAATCTGTAGTTGTAGGATTTTGTGGAAAAAGCATTTTCTGCAGTCCAGAAATCTAAGAAGCACAGCCTTGGTGTGAGTGGTCTTGTCAGATCTTGAGGACTTTTCAAATTAAAAGAATGACTTTCTAGAAAGGAGGTGGAATCTCACCTTCCCTACCTCCCCCCCCACCGGGGAAATTCTAAATACAATCTGCCAGCCAAATTCTCCCTTTATGATCACCTACACTTTTCCTCTCTCCCATCCTAATTGTTGACATTTGCCAGAAGCACAATGAATCTTTAAATAGGACCTTCTGAAGACTGGTGTCATTTATTTTCCATCCTAAGGTAAAGAATGGATGGTGGTGAGTATATAGAGTTTTCCATTCAAGACTATTAGCACATCTGTTTTCCAAGGCTCTTTTTAAGAGGTTCTATGTTTAGCAAAAAAGTTATTTTAGTTGCATCAGATCCCACAGGATTAAAACATTTCTGACATTGAAGATTTACTGTAAGTAGAGTTTTTAAGAATTAGAAAATTCAGTTTGAGTAAATATATTCTAGTGGAATTAAAAATTAAATTTAATGAAAAGCAAGAGGAGGACCTGATGGGCTGGATGCATGAAGGTGTTAGGCTATCATGCTGTGGGAACTGATGGAACACCCCACCTGTACCTGAAGGAATTTAAGTCTATAGCTTCCAGCTTCCAAGACATTATCTTCTTCATTAAACTATGAGATCATCTATTACAGCTCTTGTTTTGTATGAAATCCTTTGGTTGCTATTGAGCACAAGACTGAGAATGATCTGCTTGGTGAATAAGCACTGAACCTGGAGATGAGGCACCTGCATTCCAGGACACTTTTGGAACAGTGTAGTTAAAAACAGCCTAAAAGTCCCGTATGACAGAGACACTAAAGTTACCACTTGGGAGCCCTGAAAGGTGGTTTTAAACAAACTTGTCATGGATGGAAATGACAATGAAAGCATGACACAACATTGACTAAAAAACAAATAAAATAATCCCCACATTATTCATCACTGAAAGGATTTGGCAAGTTTGGGTTGAAGTCATCAAGGATTTTAAAAATGGTAACAATGAAATGATGAGTTAAGGTAAATTTATTATTTCTCAGAGAAAATTTTTCTTTACTGTTTGGTAAGCGTTCATAAATATCTAAATATGCAAAAATGTTTAAAAAAAAGAAAAAAGTAATAAAATAATTATATTCGTATGGGTCATTTTTCACAATTTGCCTGTCTCATGCAAAGAGTTTTGAAGTGTTAGCAGTTTCTTGTGGTTTATATGTATATTTTAATATTGCAGTTCTTAAAGCAGCTGTCTATACCTGATTAGCTCTAAGAAAAGAGGGAAATTTATCTGCAATGTAAAATAAGCAATTAAAAAATCTTGTTTCTACAGTTTGAAGTACAAAAGAATACACCACAGAACAGGACATTCCGTCTGAAAATGGGTGGGGAAGTTGCTTTCTTCATTCCTCCAACATTTAGTTATGAATAGATAAAATCAAAATATACAAAATCAGGCTCATATCCAAGATCAACACATTTTATTCTAGCTGTTCTAATTTTCTGACCATATATCCAAGACACATATCAGCAGGTCAATGACTGCATTCCGAGACTATTGTCAGTCAAGAGAAAATTAAATGCAACTGGTTTATATTTTTTACCTATTGTTCTATTTTATTCATTCTGTGAGGAAAATCAGTAGTAGAAAAAAATTTTTAAAAAATAAGGTTGGAAAGTAACCTATTTTCACTCATTATCAATGGAACCCTTGTTCACGTGAGCCATCTAACATAAAGGGGAGATGAAGGAGTAAGGAGGTACATAGAACAGTTTGCTAAGCATCTTGTCACACTGTATCCTGGTACCCTCTGGCATTTGAAAACTCCCAGCTGTTTTCTCAATGTCCTAGAAGTTCTGTGGGATCATGGAGTTCACTTTGTCATCAAATCGCAGAAACATGTAGTCCTCTGGATGTCTCTAGATCAACCTCATGCTCAAGGCAGGGGCACTTGAAGCAAGTTGCTCGTGGTTGTTCCACTTGACTTTCGTCTCCGGAGATGAGACTCCACCGCCTCTCTGGGACACATGTTTCAGTGCAGACACCCTCACAGTGATTTTTTTTTTCTTTTCCTTTGCCTACTTACCCACTCATGTCACCACCTTGGTCAGGCATGACTTACCCTTGGTAAATCCCCCTGACTGTGCCCAATCACTTCTTATGTGTGTCCTTCATGTGCCTGGAAATGGTTTCTGGGAAGATTTGCTTCATAATCTTCCCAGGGACTGAGTTGCTGATCACCCTGCAGCTCCCTGGATCCTGTTTCCAGCAGGTAGATATGATGTTGGTTGGGTTTATTCAGCCTAGAGGAGAGAAGGCTTCAGGGAGACTTAATTGCAGCCATCTAATACCTAAAGGGATCCTACAGGAAAGCTGGAGAGGGGCTGTTTCTTAGGGAGTGTAGTGACAGGATAAGGAGTAATGGGTATAAACTAAAAGAGGGGGGATTCAGATTGGACATTAGGATGAAATTCTTTATTGTGAGGGTGGTGAGGCAGTGGAACAGGTTGCCCAGAGAAGCTGTGGAGGCCCCATCCTTGGCAGTGTTCAAGGCCAGGTTGGATGGGGCTTTGGACAACCTGGTTTAGTGGAGGGTGTCCCTGCCCACGGCAGGGGGGTTGGAACTAGATGATCCTTGTGGTCCCTTCCAAGCCTAACCATTCTATGATTCTATGGTTCTGTGACTCTATGATTGTCTTTTTTAGACTCCTTAACTATGTCCTCCTTTACTGTTGGTGTTGTTTTGTTACCGTAAGTGTGATTAGTAGGCTTGGGCCTTTAGTGATGCCAGTGTGGCTCTCTAAGGCAAGTTGCCAGAAATGCTGAAAGAAAGGTGAGCTCTACAGCCACTGTAGTGGTTTAACCTTGGCTAAATGCCAGGTGCCCACCAAGTCACTCTATCACTCCCCTCCTCAGCAGGGCAGAGAGGGGAGAAGGAGAAAAAATAAGATAGAAAAACAACCCCAAAATCGTGGTTTTAGATAAAGGCAGTTAATATAGCAAAAGCAAGACAGCACGCAAAAGCAAAGCAAGGAAAAACAAAAGATTACTCTCTACTTCCCATCACCAGGAGATGTCCGGCCACTTCCTGGGAAGCAGGGCTTCCAAAAGCGTAGTGGTTGCCCCGGAAGAAAAAACACTGAAAAAAAACTAATGCCCCCCCATTCCTCCCCCTCTCTCTAAGCTTCCCATTGCTGAGCAGACGTCATCTGGTATGGAATATCCGTTTGGCCAGTCTGGGTCAGCTGCCCTGGCTGTGTCCCCTCCCAGGATCTTGCCCACCCCCAGCCTACTGCTGAGGGGGTGGAAGAAGGGTTGGAGACACAGCCTTGGTGTGTGTTGGCACTGCTCGGCAGTAGCCAAAACCCTGGTGTGTTATCAGCACCTTGCTGCTACCAATGCACAGCACTGTAAGGGCTGCTATGGGGAAATTAACTCCAGCTCAGCCTGACCCAGTACACCCACCCACTCCATGCCCTCACAAGACTTTCCTCACAAAAGAACTGTGGGAAGAGCGTGTTTCACTGAAGAAAAATTTTCCAATAAAAAGAAATCTCAACTTGTTGCACTCCGCAAAAATGCAGGATGGACGGCTTCCTAACACCCAACTCGTACAACATTATGAACTGGAAAAATCAAGGTTACACTATTATATATCTTCGCTATAAAGCCTTTAATGACATCACTCATAGGTACTGAAATACTAAGGTGATGAGATTCATAAATTGTGTAAATACTACAGAGGACACAAAACCCAAATGCCTCAACCCTCCTTTCACAGTCCTGTACCGCTTCGTAGTAATTTATTCCATCAAAGCTGCAAAATCGTTTCTGTGAAAAGCATGAATTAAATCATATTTCCTAATTGAGATGAGCAGAGATATAGGAGGATAAAATGCCAAGAAGAAATTAATTTAGTTTTATGAGTACTGTATTTACAATTGGCGAATAACATTACAGTATTTTAGCAGCTGTTTCTCTCTTCATTCTGGTTGGTCCCATACATTGTCCCTCTAAAATTATTGGAAAAAGAGCAAAATAGTGAAAAAGTAAAATAGAGAATGTAAATTTCTTTCCATTTTGCTGAAGTTAAAAAGTGGTCAGAACCATCCATCCTCTTTATTCACAGGCAGTGCTACAACGTCAGAAACAATCTACATGAGTCTGAAACCCAGTGGATCTGAAATAACCGCAGACATCAAAGGCCTATATTTTATCTTCAGTTGCTTTCCAAACTACTTCTATTTGGATGAAATAATGGCACTGAGATTATGAATTTATTGTCATGTAATCTGTGAACAGAGAATTATATCATTCTGAAAGCAAACAGTGATTTAAGGCACTGAGGATCAATTTCTGCCCTGGCATTTTGCATAAACAATTGCCACGCTTGATCTTGTGCCCAGATTTTAAAATAGAATTTGATCTAGCTTTCAGCAAATGGTGCCCATTAGCGGTTGAAAAGGATAAAACCTAGACTGGGCGCCAGGTCTGATTTTGTGTTACTCTTGTTTTCACGCTGAATGTTGTACACACGTGCTGCATTTGGTGAGGGCCAGTCCAATCCAGAAGGCAACATGTAAAACTTGGACCCAGCTGTGTGGTTCTGTGTGGAAGTTCCACTACAAATCAGAGTAAATCCCTGATCTCTCTTTCCTACCACAAACTCTTCATAGAACATGCTTTTTACCATATGCCTTTACAGTGCTTGGTTTGTTAGGACCACCAAAAAAACCTGGATGTGCTACTATGAGATATCAGCAGTAGGTTTGGGACTGCCAGGCAACTTCAATCTCATTGATTCTGGATATTAAAATTCACTTCAGCTGTCCTAAATCTATTTATTATATTCTACTGTTACGCGCATTTTTTCATGAAACAGCCTGTGATAAATTATACTCTGTGTACAAGAAATGTCCTAGGAAGTAAACACAGGCAACTGAAATTGAGGAAAAACTTAAATAAAACCCATTTATTTTATTATCTTTTCCTTTCATAACATTTATCAAAACATGAAAATTTTCCTTTACCACTAAAACTTTATTTGAATCTATTTCTATAGTTCTTTATAACTATTCTTGTATTTCTAACCTGATGTAATTAGAGTAGTGTTTTCCTTTCAAAAATCACAAACTGATCCTAGAGAAATATGAGATTATGTGGTCTAAACATTCTTGTTCAAAAATGTATACTTCTGCTTAAAGCTCTTGAGTGACATGCAGCAGATTATAGCATAATCCTCTCTCCATCATCTATACTCCGTAGCAATAGTATCAGTTTCAAATCTGCCTGCTATTAAATTGCAAGGGAAAAAAAGTGATTTCCAAAAGAAGTTTCATTTTCAGAGGTGGTGATGTTCTTCTATATATGCGTGCATGCGTGTGCACGTGTGTGTGTGTGTGTGTATGTACAGAATTTCAGAAAACAACGTTCTCTAAATCAAACCATGAAAGAACCAAGGAAGTAATCTTCATATCTTCCCTCTTGACCTTGTGATGTCCTTAGTGCTAGTGCTGCACCTAGAATGTGCAGAGTGGGAAAGGATACAGAACAAAATAAACTAAATGCAAGCAGGCATTAGTTTCCTCCTGGATTATGATTTTTTTTTTTTTCAGTGAAAGTCCCTTAACTAAACTTTTGTGTAAAAAAAATAAAAATCAGGTGAGGTAGGCTGCACCTCTATAGATGGAGGTAAACGTGGGTTTTAAATAAGAGGGAGCTGAGCTTATATTACTCTCTAAAACTTCTCCATTTTTAAATGGAATTTTTGAATAAAACTGCTGAGGCATGTGAGCTCTCCTTGGCCATCCTGTTAACTCCTAACCACTGGCAACTGGGAGCCTTTTCCATTCAGCACAGCCAGAGACAGCTTAAATTAATAAAAGGGAGCAGGCCAGTGATATAATCTGATCTGCAGTAAAGCAGTCTCTGGTCTGGAAATATCTGACTTTAACATGAATTAAAATCTGAAAGTTTTTCTAAACTTTCATTGCCTTCCTATGTTCCTACAGAGATTGCAGTTTCATATTTCACAGCACTGGTCCCAGAGTATTTTCCTTTTGTGGAAGCTCGTTCCTACAGATTGTTGAGTCGAGATGCTAAGAAAACTGATATGATATAAACACACACCGTATGTGACTTTGCATTAAAATTGGAGGTTTGGGGCAGGAGACAGAGGGGAAAAGTCTGCCTTTAATGATCCGGAATAATACCAAACGTGAGGCTAACTAGAAGAGCACGCTGCTGCCTTAAAAGTAGGCAGCTCTGTGTAATGCCATCCTTTTTTCCATGTAATTGGATCTGTTAAAATATTTTTAAATATCAGTGAGTATCACAAATTATGTCACTTGGCAATCTTTGAAATCTCTTTTCTCTTAGGGCCAGAAGCAAGGACAGTGAACTTGGAAGATACTAACAAGGCTTTTAAAGCCCAAGTGGTCTCTCTCCAAATTGAAAATCTCTTAATATACTCATTGGATTTTACAACTCAAACTCTATTTCTCCATATATTTCTTGTTTTATACATCCTGAGAAGAAAACAGAAATTGCTTTTTAAATAATTTCCAACTGCTACATGTCAGCTTGGACATTACAGAAAAACATGTGAAAAGATTTTCCTTTTCCAAGAGGTTTTAATTAGTGACAGAGAAGCCATAAGGGTCTACACTAGTTATGCTTGTGCTAAACAATTTGGGGTTTTTGCTGCAATTTTCCTTCATATTTCTCAATTCCTCTGTAAACCTACCTCTAGTGTTCTTTTTCCTCCTATTATTTCTATATTTCTTCAAATATGCCCATAAAACCCCCTTACCTCTGGGACTGTTATCAGAGAGCTCAGTGATTGGGGCAGATTTTTAATTGAGACACCTACTGAACTTTGATTATGTGTGATGAGGGTGCTCATATTCCAAAATGCATTGCATGACCACAGGATGGCTTTCCTGTGGGCAGGCTGTAGTCAGCAGCGTGAAGCTCTTATGTATAAACTAGCTGGAGCGCGGATTGTCAGATCATTTGTAAAAGCAACTCTGGAGCCTGTCTTTGGAAATTGTCAGTGTTTTGAGCCTTGCTGGGTCAAGGTCCTCATCCCCAGGCCCCTCCTATATCCTGGGCCACCCATTGCTGCTCGACTGCACGAGCCTTTCAGGTAGTCAGCCACAAGGGGCTCAGTGCAGTTGCTGAAGTGTAGGCACATAGTGAATGATGTTTGAGATGATTACCTGAAGGTCCCTGAGGTATCCACATGGGTCTTTGCAATTGAGAGACCCTACATACTCATAGAGCAGCATTTATGGAAGACCTTTATATCATGATTTCAAAATACTTAACAAAAACTGCTGTTTACACAAAAACATTCACAATTAGGGTTAAGAGGTCCTTTATAGATTTGGAAATAGAGGGAGGAAAAAAATGTTATTTTATCCTTTGTTCATAAAAAATAATCGAGAGCAACTACGACTTTGCACAGAACTAGACAAGACTCACTGAGCTAGAGTTTCTGAAAATAAAATGAAAGAAACAGACTACCTGAATGTATGTGCTATTTTATTCTTGCCCTTGGTTGCTTGCCTTTCTGTGCTACTTGAATCTCCAGGCATACGCTTTTTTCCCTCTAATATGTTTATGCAAATTTGCTCCAATTGCTACTTGCAAGTGTTCACAACATGACAAGTATTCTGACATATTTATGTGACATACCTTTTGAAGAGATGATAGGGACATTACAGCACCACATTTCTGATGCTATAGATGGTGGTTGTCATGCTTCCCATTTTAAAACACTATTTTTAGAGGGTTTGTAATTCTGGAACAAAAATTATTTTTGGACCTTAGTTTAACATACATGACTGGAATAACATATCTCTGGATATGATGTGAGAAAACATCAGCTTGATAGAATTTAGACATACAGTGCCAATGAATATACACAATTTGCAAGAAATGGGGTTTTGTCCACATCAGTATTCTTTAAAATCTGAGTTTGCACCTGCTTTCAACTCTGCTAAAACTACTTAGACTTTAGGATACAAATGTGTGCACATCTGTGGCAATTTATATAAAAATAAAACATCCCTGTAAGTGTGAAGAATGAACGCTCCTATGATGCAGGTGTTTTTAGACAAAAGATGGTAACATTTCAAAAGACCTGTTAAAATGCTACTGATGTTTTACGGAAAAATAGGAAAAAACAACCCAATGGCTTACTGCTGCAAGATTGCACGTTTCCTCTGACACTTAGGCACATGTGAAGGATGTTGCACAGACCATTGCTATTTTTTAAGTTTTCATGTTTGCATTCTTTAACTGTATGGAAACACCCACCCCCACCCCCCCATCCCCCTTTGGAAAATAACTTCTTAACCCTTGGACAATCAGTTTTGACAGACATTGTCTTTCTGCTACTTAACAAGACCTTTGGTTTCTCACATAGCGTGGCAGCTTCCTCTTACTGGCACTAAAGCCTGGGGAACTTTCTTTTCCAGATACCTAATACCTGAGAAATGGACAATGGCTAGCAGTGGTTGTCTTTGGGGCATCATAAGCTGAGTTAGAAAAGTCACCTCCCAGTATCCTCTGAAATTTTCATGAGAGGAAAAGCCAGAGTCAGTAAAACATACAGTGGGCTTCTGTTCATTGTGATCCTCTTGAAAACCTAGTTGTGTCAAATTCCAGCAAAAAGTTTCTGCTGCTACAAGAGTCTAATCACCTGGCAAACTGATGTCTCAATACCTTATTTCTGTCCAGAATCTCATAGTATTGCCCTGGACATTCTTAGGTCATGTATCGGCAGAGTTTCTGTAATATCACTGAGCCTCTGTCGCAATGTGTGTTCGTTTCAGAAACCCAGAGTGGTACCACAAGCAACTCTGGCTTGGGCAAGCGAAGTCCTTCTATAATGGGTGGGAAACATGAAGCAGACTGTGTTCTGGCATCTGTTCTTCATTGCTGAAATAGCGTGTCTTCAAATGACCTACATGTAAATATGCCATCACACCACAACTTTACATCCCAGGTGAGCCTCAATGAGCACTTTTGTTCAAGGACAAGTCAACTCAAAGAATAGGCAAATGAGGTCACAGCTTCCCTGGGAAGAGGAAGGATGACAATTATCCACCCAGCTCTGAAAAAAAAAAAANAAAAAAAAAAATAAAAATTGAAGGTTTCTCTGCTGAGATTGTGAGCAGATGACAAGGATTTAGTCTACATTACACCCATGCAATCCTGCTTCTTTGTAGACCTCCTAACCCCCTAGGTGCTTGAACTCCTTAAATGCTGCCTGATTTCACCAGAAAGCCTCCTGAGTCACTAGCTTTAGGTGCTCATTCATGCCAAGGAGCACACAGAAACTTGCTTCAACCTGCTAGAGAGGGAAACCTTTCACAAAATCAAATGCTGGTGGGGGTGCTGGGTCACAAAGTGTGAAATCATTTGCTAGGACTTTTCCCACATGAGTGTCCATGAGCTGGGGGCTCAGGAAAGCAGCCAGACCATTGGGCCCTTTGCAATCGTGGCAGGGTGTTCAGTCTTCCCACTTGTCCTGCAGCCAGCAATGCAGGAGTCATGCATGAGGAAGGAAAATGAGAAAAGAAGGAAACCAAATCTATACTACGAGTTAGAGGATTTGGCTAGCAGAGGGGAGAGCTGTTTCTGTCTCCTTTCCCCATTCATTTGTAGGATAGTACATAACCACAGTAGAGAGCAGAAGCGGGTACCAGGACTCTCCGTGGGTCACAAGCTGCTCTGTGGTTTATGTCCATGAAAGCTCATGGGTCCAGATTCACCAGAAAGGAATTAGGAGGGGAGTTGCCTTTCCTTTCCTTTCTAGCATCCAGAGGTTCATAAACTGTAATACATCTGTAAGATACACCTTTATCTTCCCTCCTCCACAAATACACAGATATGCACAGATTGAAATATAGCTAAAAGACAGATTTCTGCCCTGGGGTAAACAATATAACTAGAAGGTTATTAGGATGTAATGCTACTTTTTTCTTCAAAGTAAATCCAAGCCTGATCTACTAGACAGTCATAAGGCTGGCAATATTTCAGAATGCATATGGGTGCCTACCGTTCCCAACTGGTAAGCTAAGTCTTCAGAAAATAAGTGCACTGGCTCTTCCTCTAAGATCTGCTCTTCTCCTTTGAATTTAGGAACTTAGTTGTAGCTAACATTTCTTCTTTTAACCTATCACTTTCTTTTAATGCTAGGAACAAATGAATAATGAGGTAAAAATTCATTAATTCTTCAGATTAAAAAAAAAGGATAAAATCCATTCATGTACATTAAAAAGTAAAGGCTCTGTTATAAATCACAGTTATATAGAGGGGAAAAAAATTAAAATCTCTGTTTTGGAGATTTTGATGTGAATCATTACAGCTTTAAGCAGGAGTAGGGGTGATGTACCTTCAGCTTTATCCTATGCAGAGATTTTTCACAAAGCATAAATCAACACTCCTGCATGGGAAGGCAGTCCTCCTTAGTTTCCACAAACCCACATGTCCTGGTAAATCTATGCCCTATTCCACCTGCTCCCGTGGCATTGAGCCCACTCACACTAGGTGAGTAGATCACAGAAGCCAATCAACAAATCTCTGGATGGTTTGGGGAGGTTAATACACAGAATACCAAGAGTCAGGTTTTTGAAGAGGCTCCTGGCACATCTTGTGTTTTTAACGATTAGGATCTCACCCTCGGGGCTGTGTGTTACCAGCTCAGTCCTTGTAGCAGGGAACTGGAGCAGATGGCTTGGCAAAACCAAAAGGCTCTTGCCTTTTCAAAAATTAAAGATTAATTTGTTGTTTTCTTCTAGTAGGAAATTTCATGCTGATGAACAGTATTGAACTGACAGGCTTATATTTCTCCATCTATTTTCTGTTCAGAGAAAAGCATAACCATCCTTATGGTAACTCCACAGACTGTCTGCATCCTCTTCTGCAGTGCTAAGAGAATATTTCAACACTCCCAGCTATTTTGCTTTTGGCATCTTCACTGTGGTTTCCAACAAGGATGATATCACCATGTGTTTATGGATTTATTTGTTTGTTTTTCATGATGTGGGCAGTAGTCTACTACAAGCTGGCCTGAGAACTCCAATTATATCATATAGACCAACCATCTGGCTCAATATTAATTAATGATAACGTTGTTAGCCTTTACTGCTCTAGGCCAGAAATCTAACATAAGAGGAAAAACCTTCTTATTTGCTAACCAATCGCCTTGTCACCAGAAGCAGCCAGTTAGTCAGCACCTGGTTCTGGGTACTGGTAGACTTTGATGGACTGGTCAACAATGTTATGTAAAAGAAGAGCTTCTCAGAATATTGGACAAATGCAAAGGGCAAAAGGGAATTAACCCTTTTCTGCAGAAGGGCACTGGGAATTAACCATGTTTCAACTTTTCTGTCGGAAATTCTCGTATTCCAGTCTGATCACAATATGTAACAACAAAGGGTTTGTGCAGTTCAGTGTAATGGAATCTATTTTTATATTCGGTATATATAAATATATGTATAGTATTGAAGTATACTATATATATTTATATAGTATAAGACACAGGTATTGAAACAACTTTTGTTGAAAATGACAACAGATATTTAAGTGATGCTATTTATCCAACACTAGTAGCTCTTTTTAAGCCTTTTTTAAAGCCCACACTCTAAAATCTTTACTGTTTTGAGCGATGAACCCTCGTAGGAGGTCATTAAGCATATAGGCAGTGGAACTGCACAGCTGCTCCTCCAGTCATACTAATCTCTAGACAGATGCTCTTCATGTTCATGTGCTGTGATGAATGCCAAAGAAACTATTAGAGAACAGATTGACTTAGACTGGACCGTGATCCTTGGAGAACTGGTTTCAGACTGCAAAAAGAGCTGAGGGGTCACAGAGGGAGCTGCAACCCATGACAATGTGAACAGAGAGAGTTGCTGTTCGGGTAGATTTTTCCCTCCAGCATTTCAGAATGCAGCCTAGCTTGGAGTGCCAAAAAAACAGCACTGAAGCAGACTTCCATTATTTTCTCTGCTTACTTGCTTGCTGAATTTGCTGCAGATGGCTTGGCTGCTCAACTTTGCCCAAATCTGACTTGCAAGAGATTTTAGGCATCTCTGCATCCATCTCATGCTCATCCTTTGGCTGCTGCTGTCTGCTCCAGATCTGTTGGGAATCTTAACAAGTAGCAAAGAGGAGGCTCCAGGCAGAGAGTCATTCTCCATCACACCCTCCCCAACCCTGCAGAGGAGGCCTGAAGACAACTTAGTTGTTATGAAGCTGAGAGATCACACCTGCTCCTCTCCTCTGAGGCTCACCAGAAAGATCACATGCCATTATCGAATTTGAGTCCAAGGGCCTGTCTGTCCAAAGAGAGGTGTCATCTGTGGCAGAGCCCGCTGCGGATCTTACTTTTCTGACCTTCATAGCTACAACAGATGTTCTTGTTATGTTGTTATTCTGAGGAAGGGGTTTTGTTGGCCTCTCTGGGCTCCTGGGCTCTCATCCAGCTGCAGCTGTGGAAAAAGGATACATATAATAATAATGGAATCTTCTTTCTGTCGTTTCAGCTTACATCATCTTGGCACCAGCAGTCAAGGTAGCATTAGTCAGTCATAGGGTTTCTGCAGATTCCTTCTCCAAACCACCACCCTTCTGTCTCCACTGCCACGCTGCCTCTGCTCGTATTTTCCCCTTCCCAACTGGAATGATTTCACATCTCGGAAATGAGGAGTTGTTTCTCTGCTGACCACTGTGCTTTTCCTCAGCTCATATCTCATGCATGCGTTAACTTCAACATTTGCAAAACACAGAAACCTGAATCCATTTAGCAATGCTGTACCCATGTAAAAGCTCTTGCAGTGCACGGTTTGTAAAGCAGCAAATACCTATACTGGCCTCCATTTGATGGGCTATTCCTTTGTTTTATACCTTCCATAAGGAGTAAAATCTAAGTTGTTCTTACCAAATACTCAAAGAGGATTTCAAGCCCTGTACTTACATCTCGAGCAGCTACATCCCTGAGGGATCTCCACTGCATTGTGCAACATGCTGAAGGGTTGCTGTATTGCATGTCATTGCCTCTTTTTTGAATGATATACACATAAAAAAATGCCCACTGCAATTCAAGTTGTCACACGAACAGTCCCTAGCTACTTTCTACGGGGATCTACTGCAAGAAGTATCAGAATCTGTGAATATAAAGAATAACGGGGATGCACTTTGGGAAAGGAAGGTAGTTGAAAGTATATATATAATAACAATGGAATGAACCTTGTAGTCTGAATTGTCAAAAATAAGGAAATGTTCCAAGTTTGAGGCCTGTTACAACTCTTGCTTAATTTTTGCAGGAGCTTGTAAGAGTCCATTTATTTTTAACATATTATAAAACACTCAGTTAAAATTCAGAGTACATATATATACAGAATATGTGAATAAACATTGACTTACACATGCAAAATGTTACAAATCTCGTTTGATATGCAGTATAGCTGTGGCTTCACAAATACTCATAACGTTTTGATGGTGCCATCCAGGCAGGAATGATTGCTGCCTTTTTCATTCATCTGTGGAAATACTCAAACACAAAAAAAATCACTTGCTCTTAACATTTGTTTTGCAAAGTTTAATCCATGAAATAAATGAAGTTGCTCTAGCAGATCCATCTGTACTGATCAAAACAAATAAGTTCCTTCAGCTTCCTACTTCTTGCATGAAAATTCTTCCCTGAAAATATGGCTTGGCAGGAAAACCAATGCCACTGCTGTACATTGACTTATATCAGAAAGAATTAAAATAAGATGCTCTTAACTGAAGTACAGGAAAAACAGCTGAAAGGAATTGCAGTTAAGCAGGTAGGTCACAGTCTTGATGAATGTGGGAAGACACAGTGGACAAGAAATGGTAATGAGTTTTCCATGTTAGCAACATCTTAAAGTGTTGCCATCTATATATTTGTGCTAAGCTTGCTGCTGGGCTAAAACTAAATATAATTCCTGGACCAGAGTGGAAATTTCAGGAAAATGAGCACTGCCTTCATATAAAAATAAGGAATCCAGAATTATTGCCTTTGGCAATGAATAAAATGCGAAAGCAGAATGTGTTCCTGCAGTGCTCTCTATTCCACCTTAAAGATCCAGTATGCTCAAGCATTATTTTACATAAAGAGGAAGCTAAAGAGGCAGTTTTACATAAAGTGGCAGCTAGCCAGTTTTCTTTTCTTGTTAGCCCCCCAATGGTTCCTATTTCATCCTCTTTTTCTGTTTCTTCTACCTGTCAGATTCCTTAGGGAAGCCATGTGCAGCTTGGACAACTCAAGCTGGTGTTCTTTCTCCTTCAGCTTTGTTTCTCTTTGTTATTTCTTCGAACATGCTTCCTATTTTTCTGCCAAATAGCACTTGACAAAAGCCCTCTGAAGAGAATAATAAGAAAAAGACTGAACAGAAGGTGTTTAATCTGAATGCTGGCTTCATTTCAGCAAATCGAGAAGTGAGTATGTTTCAGACAACTTTGCAAATCACAATCTCAACACAAACACTAGAACCTCATCATATTACACTTTTGGTTACAAGCATGGGTTTCCTATGGAAGAAGATCTCTTCTTGCAGATAGGGTCTTTGCGGAAAGGATCTTAAGATCAAATATTAAGAAATACACGAGAGAAAAGGACAAGAAAAAGAAGGCATTTAACATTTATGTGGTTGCATTTTATTGTGACCAGGGTTGAACCCTTCTATTTACAGTTGTGGAGAAAGAAAATATTTTCCTGACCGCAGCTGAAGAGAGACCCTGACAGGGCTTTCCTGCTCACCATCTCCCATGTCATCAGTGTTTTCTGGGAGAAGAATTTGAGGTGGTTTTCCACCTAAGTGGTTACAGCTGTTTCCACAGGATCAGTCAGATGGAGTTTCTGCCTCTGTTTATTTTGGCTCTGATTTTCGGCTGGAGCCCAGCAGGATGACAGTGTTTGCTCAGGGTCTTGGGACTTTGGACAAACATTCCAGAATTTCTGACTTCTTAACATTAATGTTTGATGAATTCTGCTCTTAATTTCTTCTGGAAAAATGTCAAGCCCACTGGGGATTACCCTTAGTCTTACAACAGTCTTGTCTTTTTTTTTTTCTTTTTCCTTTTTTCTTTTTTTGAGGGAAGAAGAGAAAATAATTTGCTAGCCTGTGAAAATGAACATGCTATAAAAACTGGAGAATATAGTTTTCTAAAATTGCAGGCTTCAGTTCTTTTGTAATTTTTTTTTCTTTTCTTGTTAAGAACACTCCGTTTGACAGGAAACATCCACATAGATATATCTACAGCTAAAAGTTCCTTAAAAAACTGTTCCATATAGAGCATTAGTTGGGAAGGTTATTATCCAATATTTAAGGAGCTCCTTCTCAAAGTTGCTGGTTTGATAGTATCAAAACATACTGCGTCAATACACTGTTGTCAAAGGTGACCTTTAGAAAACAAAATAAACACCCAGGTGAAATTGTGACCCTGGTGAAGAGAATAGCCTTTATCACTGACTTCGGCAAGGTCAGGACTTCCTCCTTAGTACCTTATCTCTTGAACAATGGGAAAGCACAAGTTACAGAATTACGTTTTGAAGAACATTTACTAGCTCACAGGGATGAAGAGAGAAATGTGTTTAAAAAAATAAGCAAAAATGCACTGAATTAATTCTATATTTAAAGTATGTTCAATAAGCATACTATATTTCTTCACTACAGGGGTGGTTAGGCACTGGAACAGGTTGCTCAGAGTGGTTGTGGAGGCCCCCTCCCTGGAAGAGTTCAAGGCCAGGTTGGATGGGGCTTTGGGCAACCTGATCTAGTGAAGGGTGTCTCTGCCCATGGCAGGGGGAGGTGGAAGTAGATGATCTTTAAGGTCCCTTCCAGCCCAAACCATTCTGTGATTCTATGATTCTATTGCATGGAGTGGCTGCTGATTTTTGTACCTGCATACCTTCAGTAACTTGCAAGAGACATCTAAACATATATCATACTTACATCATCATCACCTGACTTCAGGCTAGCTAGACAGCTATAGTTCAAAGGACAGTGTCTGATTTACAGTCCACCCTTTAATCACGAGAAGCCTACACTGTCCAGTCTTCTGCACAGGATGGGCTCCCTTCAGTGAGTCCCACACATCAGAAGGAGGCAGGCAAGGATTAGGTCCAGACGGATCTGGGAAGTCTGTTTAGATACCAGGACTTTCCCCTTTTTTTCCTCTCCACCTCTTTTCCCTCATTCAGTGAGAAAAAAGGGAAGCACAGTCTGCCTAAGTAACAGTAGTGATCTTATCTTTGTTGATTTATACCAGCTAAAGTAGTAGCTTCAATAGTTATGACAAAGGGAAAAGAAAAGAAAAAGAAAAGAAAAAGAAAAGAAAAAGAAAAGAAAAGAAAAGAAAAGAAAAGAAAAGAAAAGAAAAGAAAAGAAAAGAAAAGAAAAGAAAAGAAAAGAAAAGAAAAGAAAAGAAAAGAAAAGAAAAAGAAAAAGAAAAAGAAAAAGAAAAAGAAAAAGAAAAAGAAAAAGAAAAAGAAAAGAAAAGAAAAGAAAAGAAAAGAAAAGAAAAGAAAAGAAAAGAAAAGAAAAGAAAAGAA
>VWZZ01006416.1:0-27288 GCA_013399095.1 Psophia crepitans | reverse complement strand
AAAAAGGGAAGGGAAGGGAAGGGAAGGGAAGGGAAGGGAAGGGAGGAAAAAATAAAGGAAAGAAAAGAGAAGGAAAGGATTTGTGTACATATAAATAGTCACAGGAAGGTGGTTTCCTAATTAATATACGAGCTTTCACAGCAGCAGCTTTGTGCAAAGTGTATCACATGCTTGCAGAGGCTGCAAGCACCGTGGCCCCTGAGTTGCAGTGACAGCGTCCACCTGTCTGGAGATGGAACAGACCTAGCTTATTATTTGGAGCCTGATTGTTGGCACTTCCTCCCCGGCCTGTTTGTGTTGACAGTGGTCTAGATAAAGCACATATTTAATCTGTGCCCTTCTATTTGGCTTTTCCATGCATGACAGCCAGAAAGGACTGGAGAAGAAAAGTTTTGTAGATGTAAACCTTTCAAATACTTTCAAGTACAGAAAGGACAGATCACATCATAGCATTTATTGAAGCTGACATGACAGTTCACATCCCCGTGAAAAAAAAAAAAAAGCCTTCAGAGACACCTCCCCTGGGTATTTTCAGTGGACAAAGAGAGAAAGGCCTTCACTTATGAACTTGCTACCTTCAGTCACTCATAATATAGCCTGGAAGATCTGAAAAGAAAGTTAATTCTTGCCCATATCTAAAGTCTAATAGAATTTGCTTTTTGGTATCTCTGTACAGCATTTATAATCAATCTTTCATTTCAGGGTAGGAAATTATTCATAAATTTGTCTTTTTCCTTCTACTGAAAAACTTAAGGAGTTCCAGCCAGTTTTGACTCTGACATCCTGATCTGAAAGGATGGGAAAGGAAGAGTAGCACAGGAAAATGGAATGCGAGATCCCTGTGAAAAATAAATGCTGTGAGAGAAAGCAATCAGGGTGTAAGTGAGTGAGTGTAAATAAGGCTGGAATTTGTAACTGAAGGCAGAGGGAGGAAAGGTAAAACAGAGGGTAAAGAAGACGACAATAAAGAAAAAAAGGGAGGGCCTCATAACAGCAGTTTGGAAATATGGCTGCTCTGTCCTATGGACAAACAAAGCATCCCTCCAAATGACTGCCGGAAAAGGAGGGACAGCCATCCTAAAGCCACCACTGATCAATTGTCACAATGCACCTTCTACTTCATGACTCAAATCTTTATGGAAAGCAGGAATTAGCATACAGCCTTTGGCTGTATCTTACCAAAGTAGGTAGGACGGACCTTATCTTGGAAGATGAAAGTAAATGCAACATCTGGAATGTTTGGAAACATGGTCAATCAAATCCAAGTAGAAGGTTACAGTGGAAAACAAGGGTTTGAGTGTACAATTCACTTGCCTGTGCAGTTGGGCAGGTCAGAGTTACTGAGATATTAAATAGGAGGAAGGAATAAAAATATTTAAAGTGCACTGACAACAATAATATACATAAATCTGTTTTAATTCTGATAGTTGTAATGCTTCCTTCTTTGAAACATTTACATAAAGATAAGATTCTGTAATAGCAGAAAAATAGGGTGTATTAACAAGCCGCTGAGGATACAACGGAACGTAACGTGAGACAAAAAGTGCATGAGGTGACTAAAACATGCATGTCATGTTTCTTTCAATAAGATTCTGAGCATCTCCTGGTGACACAAGTAGTCTGTCTTACAAGGAGGGAGATACTTGGATCTTTAAACAAGTCAAAGTTGAAAGATCGTCTAATGTAAAAAAGCATCTTTAATTATATTAGTGAAGATCTGTTCAGTGTTTGCTGGTTGCATAATTACTAGTGGAAAAAAGTTAGGCAGGGTGAGATCATAAATAATGCATTCATGAGGAATGTGGGTGTGATACTTGTAAAAGCAGAATCTGTTACAAAGTTGATGTTCCTCTGAATAAAGCTTGCTAATGTATTGTTGCAACACTCAATATTCCCAATGTATGGATCAGAGAGGCTTACTGTATTTGTCATCTTTACTTAGAACAACAAAAACCCCTTCAAACAATCTCTCTTGCAACCATATGGCATTTGGAACACACCGAATCCGGTTTTCTAAAACAATTGGATGATTTAGTGCTACGTAATTTCAAGTCTATCCTTTCAAGGCACTGAATTCCTGAGCAGAGCTTAGAAACATAGAGGCAGCATAAAACTTAGTTCTACTAAACCAGATCCATAGTACATCATATGTCCCTTCCAACCCTTATGATTCTATGATTCTATATGGAGCAATACAGACATAAATAATGAAAAAAAATGCTCAAAAAAAGTAATTAGGATTCCTTGTTAGACTATAATTGCATACAGAAACATACCCAGAGAGACAGACTGGAATCACTTTCTTCATTTGTAATGACTAATTGCAACTGTTGAAAATTTGTTAGAATATTTTTCCAACTATTTCTACTGCTAGTTTATATAAAACAAAAGTAACACATTCTGAAATGAAGACAGCACTTTATAACTTGGTTTAGAAGAAATATCAGCACGGCCAGCAAAACCGAACCGCTCCTTAAGCATGCTGAGCAGGTGGGCATACGATAAGAAAGTCAGTGAGAACCATTTTACACATCAGCAGAAAATGGGTGTATAAACAGAACTGCTGAGTGCAAATGAACTCTGAATAAACCAGAGAAAGGTTTTGCTCAGAGACAGGCAGCTGCAGTATTAAAGTTTGTCACATAATTCAGTGTTACAAATATCGCACTGTACCAGCAAGGAAAGTAAGAAGAATGTTTTCAGGTCTGAGGCGTTATCTTAAGCTGTTTTGCAGCCATTTGCTGCACTTTAGAAGGAGCAATGGTGCTGGCAGGTACAGGTGAGTCTGCTGTTGTCTTTATGAGACCGATTGTTGTCCTGTCAGTTCTAGTAGTTCACAATATGCTCATAGAAGTACTCTCAACAGGACTAGGTAATACTTTTTCCCACATATAATGCAAAACCAATATGATAAATGGGAACACATTTGATATTTGAAATTAGTGTGAATCTGGGTGAGAAGAAATAAGGGAGACATTCTCACTTGTTATGAAACCCACAGGTTTGGCACAGGCCTCTGTCAGCGAGGAATCTGGGAGTAGTATGTTTTTATCATCCTCAATTATTTTAAGATAAATAAATAAATAATATCTTCGATATATAAATATATTTACCATCTATAGACATTTCTATAAATTCAGGCCCTAACCGAGCAAAATACTTTAGTAAGTCAGGGACATGGGGAGCTCTTCATAAATAATGTCTGCAGGTCAGGCTTGAAGAGCACTAGCAGCAAAGTGTGAAAATGCTGGCACTGTTTCAGTGACCAGTGGTTTTGAGCTGCCAGAACACACACCTTTAAAAATCAATTAAAACTTTTGTTTTAATTAAGATTTTTCAAGGAAAATGCAGGAAATTATTTAGTGTATTATTTAATGTGAGGATTACTGTCCTTCTGTCTTTCTTGGGCTACTAGAATAGCTGATGGCATCAAATTAAGGTTATAAAGTGCAGCTACAATTTCAGTCAGAGAAAAAGATAGAACAAAATAGCTTCAGTTGTGCTGAAAAATCAGTGGCACTAATCACTCTAGAAAAACAATTTGGAAAAAGCCCCAAACAGTCATTTTCACAAGGAGGTATTAAGGGCACCAGCACCTCTCTGAGTCAGTAACTGCCAGCTATGTCTACAGCTAATTATGTACTGGTTACTGGTAGTTCCTCTGCAGCTAATTTTACTGAGTAGAAAGGATCAAATTGTGGTTACTAGTGACTGTAAAAGTAGTGGTAGACCACTTTTCTCTTGCCAGCAGCAGCCTGCAGCAAATACAAGAATGTCTTGTCATTGTTGCCTGTCATACATTGAGCTGAATTGCTTCTCTCAGAGCAGAAGAGGTAAGGCAAACGCATGTTCTAAACAAGTATGCTATACTAGTCAAGATTGTAAATAGAGACAGGGCATCAAAGTACCTCCCACTGGACCACATAAATAGCTTTGTTGAAATACAGGGTTTCTCTGAGGAGAAAAATGCTTCCAGCTGAACTAAAGGTCTTTAGAAAACAATTGTTCACTGATTTACACTATGTATCCTTAAAACAAAGTAAGAATACCCACATATAAAGGAGGAGGTGCATGGATGAAGCACTTCTCTCATTTAGACAAGACTTCATGTTGAACTGATTGTATTTTGAGCTGCTTTTAGTGTTCTCTGCCACAGTTAAGAGATTCAAATATTTATTTTAAAAGGCAGAAAATTATTGTTAATTTTATGTTGGCAAACAGCCAGCCCATGCTTCATTTGGGAGTTAGCAGAGGGAGACAAGTATAAGAAACATCCTGCTATCTAGTGGGCTGGTAATTGTATTATAATCAATTTAACAAATTGAGTGTAAAGGAAAAATATTTCACAAAGGAAATAGCTCAACCCCAGTCATCGAATCTCGGTCAGTGTCCCCTCACCCATTCTTATATCACACCTTGTCTTTCTCCAGGCAGGACTCTAACACCATATCTTCCCCACTATTTATTTTTTTTAAACACTCCTCCTCTCCTCACTCCCCAAGTTTCCTCTAGCCTCCTCTCACTCTCTTTCCTTCCAAATTGGATGCCTTTGTTCCATTATTTCTATTTTCCTGGCCGCTTCTAATTTTTCCTCCAACTTGTCCTCACCAAGACCTCCAAGCCCAGCCATGCCCACAACAGATACTCTTTTTATCCAATGAGCCAGGTAATGTGATTCACAGCTGCCTTCTCCTATTTAAGAGAGCTACGCTATCTCATGTATGTCAAGGGAGAATATCTATCACAGAGGCAGGTACCAGTGAATAGGTGAACCATGGCAAACAGAGGGCCAAGTAGCTTAGGTAAGCCAGGCCAAGCGGACCACCAGAAACTTGGACACCAATACATCCCTTGGATTGCTTGTGCCTAAGGCTAGTAGGAGCAACTAATCATACACTAGTGCTGTTCCCTTTGAAACAAAGAAAGGACCGTGGTTTCATCTTTTGACATTCTAATCCATTTCAGGGCTCAGGAGCACCCGAAGCAGAACACTTTGGACTTGCTGATTTGGACTTGCACATGTATAGCTAGCTGGGGTACTGCTAATGAAAAAATTGCTCAATGCGTGCTAGCTGCCATAGTTTTTATGAGTTAATCAGCGACCCCATGCTGAGTGTTATCAAGGCAATTATAACATTAGCTCAGATACAGAGGTAGGGAGTGTAGATAGACACAAGCTACATCTGAATTGTACATTCAAGATTTTCTTACAATCATAGAATCATAGAATCAGTTAGGTTGATCTTTAAGATCATCAAGTCCAACCGTAAAGCTAACAATGACAAACCCATCACTAAACCATGTCCCTAAGCACCATATCTACACGTCTTTTAAATGACTCCACCATCTCCCTGGGCAGCCTGTTCCAATGCTGGACAAACCTTTCAGTGAACAAATTTTTCCTAATATCCAATCTAAACCTCTCCTGGCACAACTTGAAGCTATTTTCTCTTGTGCTACCACTTGTTACTTGGGAGAAGAGAGTAACACTCACCTCACCACATCCTCCTTTCAGGTGTCCCCCAAGTCTCCTTTTCTCCAGACTAAACAACCCAAGTTCCCTCAGTCGCTCCTTATAAGCCTTGTGCTCTAGACCCTTCGCTAGCTTAATTACCCTTCTTTGGACACACTCCAGCACCTCCATATCTTTCTTGTAGTGAGGGGCCAAAAACTCAACACAGTACTCGAGGTGAGGCCTCACCAGTACCAAGTAGAGGGGGGTGATCACTTGTAGAATCATAGAATCATAGAATGGTTTGGGTTGGAAGGTGTAAGGAATCCCATTCGGAAGATCTCGTGTTGTATGGTTAGCTTAGACACACCCCTATGGCTTGCACAGACTCCCACAGTGGCCACACCCCATAAAGGGAGTATATAAACCTGTGACGCAGTTTAATAAATGCCATTTTGCTCATCCATCATATTGATGTCATGATCACTTGGCCCCGAGGTGAGAGTCCTCAGGGGTGAGGTGTTTGTCCTTGGACTCCAAATCCAGTAGTTGAAGTCCCCCACTGCAGCTCCAAGAACACGGAAAGCAACAGGAAGGAACCACAAGGATCATCTAGTTCCAACTTCCTTAGTCCTGCTAGCCGTTTCTGGTACAAGCCAGCATGCTGTTGGCCTTTTTGACTTTTTGGCCACCTGGGGACACTGCTGGCTCTTATTCAGATGGCTATCAACCACCACTCCCAGTTCCTTTTCCTGCTGGGCAGCTTTCTAGTCACTCTTCTCCAAACCTGTTGGGTTGCCCCAATTGCCTGGGGTTGTCGTGATCCACTTGTAGGACCCAGTACTGAGTCATGTTGAGCCTCATGCAAATTTTCCCCCCACATCCACTAAAGGATGGAGATTCTCCTTAGCCCTCCTTTTGTTGCTAATGTATTTATAGAAACATTTTTAATTGTCTTTTATGGCAGTAGCCAAATTAAGTTCTAGTTGGGCTTTGACTCTTCTAATATTCTCCCTGCATAACCTCATGACATCCTTGTAGTTCCCCTGAGTTGCCTGCCTGTTCTTCCAACTCTCATAAACTCTCCTTCTTTTCCTTATTTCCAGCCAAAGCTCTCTGTTCAGCCAGGCTGGTCTTCCCCACCAGCCCATGTTTTGATTCATAGGGACAGTCTGCTCCTGAGCCTTTAAGATTTTTTCTTGAAGAACAACCAGCCTTCCTCGACTCCTGTGCCCTTCAGGATTGCCTCCCAAGGAACTCTGCCAATCAGCCTCCTAAAGAGGTCAAAGTCTGTCCTCTCAAAGTCCAATGTAGCTGTTCTGCTGATACTCTTCCTTCATTCTCTGAGAATCAAAAAACTCTATCATTTAATGATCACTATGCCCAAAACAGCTTCCAACCATCATATCACCCACAAGTCCTTCTATGTTCACAAACAACAGGTCCAGTTGGGCACATTCCCTAGTTGGCTCACTCACAAATTGTGTCAGCCCTGTTAAATATATCCCTTCTTCCTCATGCTACAGTCCCACCAATTATAGACAACTTTATTTTTGCTTATTTGTAATTATTTCTGAAGATGTAGCTGTAGTTTTAGATTAATCAATTCTATAACTTTAATCTGATGTTAATTTTCACATCTTTTCCTGACAGCAGTAAAGACTCACTGACTATTCCTCATGTAAGAAAAACATTTCACTTTCATTAAATCTGAACACCAAGCTATATGGACTAGTAAAGGGGTTGAGCTTTCCTACATAAGCAAATACCTGCTTTCAATTTTTTTAGCTGTCCAGAATTTATTTCACTGAACAGAAGGGCTTAGTCAAATATTAAAGTTGGGTTCTGCAGAAGGAACCTGTTTGCCTTCAGCTTTCACTGGATTTATCACAACTCCATTTGCAGCACATTTTGGAAGAACATATTTTAAGACATATTGCTGTACAACAACTAAATCTCAGTGCTGATAAATCACAGATCTCATATCTGGTCTGAAAAGGCAAGAAAAAGAGGAAGGAAAAAGGTCTCTGAAAACTTTTACAGCTGGTTAAGGGAGAAGCATATGGAATTTTAGAAGAGCCGTACTTCTCCTGACAGTTAATAACAGCTTTCACTTATAGAACAGTGTTTGTCAGGATAGATCCCAAAGTACTTTACAAAGTCCAGCTACTATATGCACAGTGTGACTGAAAAGCACTAAGCTATCCTCTGGGAGAAAAGGACAGCTGGTATTGTGGAGCAAAGGGTTGTGTGATACTGGATACATATGAAAGTTTAGTTGTTATAAACTGGATAACTAATTCACAACCAAAAAGCTCTTGCTTGGGTTTGTAAAGGAAAGAGGCATCTTGACAAACAATTGGCCTGCATCACATTCAATGTGAAAGGAAGAGAGATTTCCTGACAGCAACATAAAGAATAAAATTGTACTCTTTCAAAATGCATCAGGGAAAACTTTAATGAGCATGGGATCGTGTTCAAGAGGAAGACACTTTGTCGTGAATGGCTCATGAAAACACCATCTCCTAGTGTAGTCACTGATTTCAGCCCAATTAAAATGACATGCCCATGGTCTGGTTTTGCCTGGTTCCTTGCTGTAGTTAATGCAATCCTCACATTTAGACCACTGAGTTCCTTCTATCAAGGGTTTGCCACAAGCTGTGGTTGAGAGCTGGATGAAGAAGCTAGTGTAGTGAAAAAAAAAATTAACACAGAATTGTAAAAAATTATCACGTCATAAAATGAAAACATGTTGCTTGGTATCCATGGCAACTTCAGAAACTAGTGCTCTTTAACAGCCTTGCCTGCAATCATGTAAACTGCTTTGATAAAACATGAATCATGGCAGATGGATATGTGAAAATAAAAATAACTTTGCATCCAATCTATTGCCCACACGGGACACCCTTGAAATACAGTGTGAGTTATATAACCCTATCAGGAATAATTTTGTTCTGAAACCAAGACAGAGGTAGCTTTTTTTCTATACATCTCCACAGAGTTAAGAATCAGTTCAACAGCAGTGGTGTAATAACTAAAGCCTAGCAAATAAATGCTCCCTGGCACTCTCTGAGAAGTAAATCTAACCCTCCACAGCTGTAAATCCAGCAGCTCCACAGAAGAAGAGCTGCGAGTTTCTTATGCCAGGAAAGGGACTAGTTTTGGGCTTTGACCCAATTTCACGGGTAAAGCATCTGCTGCATGGCATAGGCTCGAGCCACAGATTTGCTTTCTGTAAGCAAGAATCATGACAGAGGTGAGAACAGGGCCAGAGATACATTGGGCCAAAGTAGCCTCCCCCGAGCACATTCAATACCACTCCATGGATCTGCAGTAGAATATAGTCTCACTGGTGTTTTTTCCTTCAGAAAAGAAATGTACCTTCAGCTTAGCATAAGCCTTCATTGGATAAGAGGTTCAGCAAAAGTTAAAACTTGGGATGTGAGCACCAGATTGCAGGCTACTGCTCTGATGTCAATAAGCTTTCTGTAAAAGGAGCTATGTCTTGCTTTACATTTGGCATTTGTACAACAGCACTTGAACAGGCAGGTATCCATCACTGCAGGGAATGAGGATGAGAAACATGTGGGAGAACTAAGAATTGCTTCAGGATCTGAATCGACAGTTCTGGTAAGCAGAGTTCACATTTAATCAGAGGTTGTGTGGTCTGAGCAGACAGGGGCACCTCCCAGGCTAGGGGCGTCAGAGCATGAAAAAGCACCCTCAACACCGTGGCTCTTTGCAAGGCAAGAACCATGTCAGCGGTCTTTATTTTTCATATGTCCTGGAAATTAAACTAAATCTATGAAATCTGTACTGTAGACTCTGATAAGAAGCCATCAAACAGTGATTACTTTTGATCTTTACAAATCTGGATTCATGAAGCCAAAGTAACCCAATTTTAGAAAATGTAAAACTTGAGTGTAAAGTCTCTGGATTAACATCGCCATCCCCGAGACTGGCGTGCCCTGCCAGTGCTGGAGCTGAGAGGCGTCATTCATGAATGGTAAAAAGGTCCCTTTCCTCAGGAACACACATTGCTTTTTTTTCTTTATCCTAATAGTGTTATCAGATAGGAATATGTAAAGTCTGTCTTCACCTCAAGCTTATCATATGACTAACAAAACCAAAGCAAACAAACACCTAAAATGTGTGCTTTGCAAATAGGACCTCTTCCACTGGAAATGCCATGCCTACCTCTCATTTCCCTCTCTTCTGGAAATCTCCTTGGCCCTTTCAAAAGATGCAGGTCACATGAACCCCAGGAAGAGTTGTTTTAAGTCAGAATGGGGTCCAGTCCAGAAATTAGGTCAAACACAATTGTTATGTTAGTGAAACAGGGTGACTTCAGGAATAGGCTGTGTAAACACTAAAGGCACCATCGTGTTTCATTGTTGAAGTGCGCTAGGGGTTGAGCTCACAAAGCTGTACTGTCAATTAATCACGACTGGAGAATGGCAGTTTATATTACCCCATACCTCGTTGAAGTCACAAATGAACTCAGCACATATATGAAGAGACCCTAAGGTATTTCGGGTTAAAAGCCCTTTGCTTCATTTTCCTAGGTTCTAGCCTGTTGTCTTCCGAGCAAGCACTTTTTCTTATTAGTTTAGTTAATAGGACACAATTGTATTTCACTTTATTTTCAAAATAGAGTCCAAAATTTAATACTCTGCTGCAAATACATAAGACCACACTGGTTTTCAGCACTGTTTTATTTACTTGAAAGTGATTGCTTTTTCAAAGGCGCATGTGAATTATATCACTACTAGAAAATAGCTCTTTGAAGACGGTGGAGTACTTCCCAGTTAGGAAAGAATTGTTTTCTTCTCTACACTTAAACTTTTCATTCCAGTTCTCCTATCCAGTCTCTTTGGCTCCATCTTGTGATACGCTCGTATTAGAGTCTATATATTGTAATCGCCATCTCCTTTTTTGCTATCTCAGAAAGTACTGTTGTTGGGTTTTTTTAATAATCAGAAAGTTCCATTTGCAGCTGCTCAGGGCCCTGAAAAACAGTGAGAGCAGAGAAAGATGTAGCAGTGTAGTCCCTTTGGATTTATCTCAATGAAAGAAATGAACCTGGACCGTTATGAATACTAATAGTACAATTTTTAATAATAGTGACAATGAAAAAAAAATTCCATTTCTTTCCAATGTTACTTTGTGAAGGCTCAGAGCAGCTTAATATCACTGACTAAAATTGTGTAAATAGTACTTCTGAGACATTACTAATGTCATATTTTTGGTATAATGTGTTTTCGCAAACTGCGTATAGGAAGTGAAGCAAATGATGTCATATTTCTAAGGTAATAAAGGTAGTAAAAGTAGTAATGTGTATTATTAAGTAGTGTGTGCAATTTCCTGAAAACTACAGTATCGTATAATTCTAAAAATGTTTCAGTTTTGTTTGTCTTCCTTATGGGGATAGAATAACTGCATAATTAATATTACATACTAGTGACACTGAAAATAAACTGAAAGGAAGAAATAGACTGCTGAGCTGCTTTCAACTCTAGAAATAGAGTGTAGCATATGTCAAGATCCAGTCTACATCCTGTCAAAGTTAAAGTATGCCCCAGAAAAACAGACTGAGCTTGATTTCAGTCGCAGAGGCACTGGTACAATTTGGACGCAATCTCACTGGAATCACTGGTGTGAGATAGAATCTTCCTTTTTATGTTCTGATTCTGTCACAGGAGGGATTTTATGGTAGGAAAAGGAAATTTGAGATTACTGTCTATTTAAAATTATCTTTTTGAAGCACATACAGCCTTTGTTATGCTTTGTGCACATAGAGCTGTAATGAACACTGCATACGGATGCACACAAGGCATTTATAACTTACAAGGCTTTTCTGAAGGCTACTTCAAGACCTCACACCTAAGCTGCAAAGGTCTCCACGCTATACCAGTTTAGGAAGCACACCTCAGTTGTTTGCCAAAGCTTTACTATTAGTCCAAATGAAACCAAAACACAACAAAACCCTGTCATCTTTTTCCACGTCATTTAGTTTTCTTCCCTTTAAACCATTTTCCTGTTTTACTTTGGAAATTTCTTTACTTGGCTTTCAAGTTTCCTGCCTGCATCACTTCCTGTGCATCACTCACATCCTGTCCATTTCTCCCTTGCAGGTGGCATCGTGTGTGCTAGAGAGACTTTGCTTTGTGTATTGCAGCACATCCTGCCCTGCTCCCTGTCTCCCTCGGGCCCAGGAGCCGTCTATTTCCTTGGGAACATTCCTGTACTGAAAAGAATTGGCGTCATCCTTCATTGCAAGTACTTGGAGGCCTCTGCTGTGCGTAAACACAAAGAGAGCAAACAAGGGGAATTTTAAACTTTTCAGGAATATGGTAATCTATGAGAGAACAGGGTTTTTAAACAAAAGCCAGCGTGGCATTAGATGGTCAAGAATAATTTCCTCATGAGAGATGGATATGTTGACACCATCAGTCTTTTACCTTCAGTCAAGCTTATGAAAATAATTTCACCAGAGAGGCTAAATGAAGAAGAAATATTTCTAGACTTCCTAATCACAGTTTGTCCCAAAAGCCAAAGAAGGACTGCTATTGGCATCGCTGTATTTTTCCGTGTGTAACTGTAAACACAGACGACTGTTCTTTTTATTGCACTTCCTATATGAAAGAAAGTGAATGTGATGTAAAAGGCAAAATGATTAAAGTGGTGAAAAGAAACACATCAAAAAGAACCTGTCTTTTCAAAGCTTACTGGTTCTAATACACCCTCCTCTGTACGTAGTTCTCAGGTGTCAACACTATTAAAACCACCAACCAACCACCAAACAATTGTTTAACATACAATTTTGTCCTCAGAAGAAAAGAAAAAAAGAATGACCTATCCTATTTTTTAGAGTATGGCAACAGCAGTCTGTTATGACAGTACTGCTCACAGAAGGGCAGTGGGGCCTGCCAATATCAGCAATGATTTACAAACTGCTGCTTCCACCCAGAATTTTGTTGAAAACAATTTTATTTTAAATTGATCTTTTTTCCCTTCATTTCTCCCATTTGAGCTAAGGAAAATGAACCAACACCAAGAAAAAGGAATAGCAACATACTGTAATAAGAAATAGTGTTCTGTGGAGAGAACCCCAGAATGCCACAGCGTTCACAAACGCTGAAAACCACTTATAACAGAATGGTTACTAGTAAGTGTCATTCGGTATTTGAGCAGTCAAACAAGCTGCTTTTCACCCTATCAGGAAACAAAGAAATAAAAATAATCCCACATACACCATCACTCTGTGCATCTTAAATACTGACTGTTGAGTAACTACACCAGCTGAACCAGTCCTTTGTGGGCAACTTTCAGATATGCTCTGTTTAGATACATGCTCTGACTTGCTAAAAGTAAGCGTGTATGTCATGCCTCTTCAAAGAAAGAGGTGAAAGCATTTATGTTTTGGAAAGTAATGTATTACCCTGACCAATTCTTCCACTCGTGCCTTTTCATGTGAGAATTTTGGCTGAACCTTGAGTGGTGGACATGTGCAAGATGTGTTTTCATATGAAATACTGTTAATATGACCTTAAACTCATTGTAATTTTTGCTTCTTGTTTTCATAAGACTCAATTTTTTTGGCTCTTTGCCCAACTAAAGAAGCAGGAAATGGGAGTATCAAAGATCTGACATTCCTTCTTGTGAAAGGAAGGGAGAGAACACATTCTACCTCATTTTTCTGAGCACAACATTCTCGCCTCATTTTTCTACTACTTTTGTGCAATTTTGTTATGTTTCAGCCATCTTCTTCAGACACCTATTTGGCTGCTCCATGCATTTCTAATCACTGAATGATGAAGGGGTCGAAGTATCATCTTCTCCATCAGGTATGAATACACTGTGCTGGTTTGGGTGTGTGCAGTGCTTTTCAGTGGGTGGGACCATGAAGCAGTCTCATTTCTTTACAGGCCAGATAATACTGCTTAAGTGCCCTACTGAAGCATAACTCTCTTTTATTTCTCTAACTTTTACTTTACAGAGCCCTTAAGACAAAACATCTCCTGCAAACGAGAGCCAGCTCTTGTTCTGACACCTCATGAAGTTGTCCCTACTTCCTCAAAGGTTTCACGAAAGTCTTTGCTACTGTTAAAAGCCCAAGCATTTGAGATTTGCAAGCCTGACAATCTTATGCTTTAAGGTTATCGTGCTCCCATAGCTCCCATCAATCAAGCCCATTTGAGACAGGTCTTTGCTGAGAGCAGAAGACACAACAGTTAGGCTCCAGTAATGAGTTGCCCAGACAGACCAGCAGCTAAATATCTCATAAAGGGTTGTAGCTACATACAGCTGCTATTCTTAAAAATGAAACACAACTTTGAAGACAGTAAAATTTTCTTTCAAGTTCATACCTGAAGTCAATGACAATGCATACAGCACAGAGGTGGCCTGGACCACAGGTTCTCCAAACACAGCTGTTTAAAATATGGCAGGTGATTTTACTGTTTTTAGTCTCTGTGTCTCTCAAGTTAGATGGCTGGTTCCCAGATGAGATCAAAACTAGCAAGTAAGGGATAAAATAGTCATAAAATCTGTGATGGGAATTCTTTGGAGGACTACACTGTCTACTTCCTTTGCTCCTTTATGGCAGGCAAGGAAATGGAGTCAGTTGATGCAAAGCTCCCTTAAACTGTCACCTCTGAGCCTTTATCAGGTAGCCTTTCTGAAAGTCAGCAAGTCTGAATTAAGTGGAATATGCGAGATTTTAGTAGTGTGTCCTTACAGACTTATTTTATTATTATTATTTTCCCTTTAGAAGGATGGTTTCTGCCCTTACTTCCATCTCAGGTTTTATTCTGCAGCATGTGGTCGTTCTATTCTGGAACATAATGAAACTGTTATTATGAAAACTACTTTTGAAAATATAAATTTGTGCAATTATTCAAGGGGGCCACTGTGGATTTCTGGAATCATATTCATATCTTGGGTAACTCCAGCTGAGTTATATAGGGGCTGAACTGGTGTATTTGGCTGATAATTTCTTTATTATTATTTTGTCCCACTACTAACTGTAGATTTATATTCTGCATGCACATAAAGATCTCCTGCAGAAGCACCACTAAAAGGAGATTTTCAAAATGTTACTTTACCTCTGGCCAGCATTAACTGCACTGGCTTGCATTTTTCAAGCCTTTCTCACTGTTTCCCTTGTGACAGATGTAATGCACATACTGGAGCCAAGTATTTACAGCCATCTCCTTTCCCTCCTTTTTGGCTTGTGCACACACCCCTGAGGAGTGTGCACACAAGGCTCAAGGAAGCCATTAGCTTAGGCTTTAGTGAATACAGAAAGCATGAGATTTACAAAACTTGCCAGCAAATTTCATTGTTCAGTTCCAGAATACATTATGTTGTTCCTGGTTGTGGTCGAGGGGTTAAAGCAGGAAAGCAGGATTCCAGAAGCCTGGCTTCTTTCCCACAAATTTGTCCTGTCTGAAAGTTTCTCTGCCTCAGTTTACACTTTGTAAAGTAATAACTGTATAATTCACCTCTCCTTGTGTACTTCTGATACTTCTGATACTCTAGAATCCTTAAAAAATGCTAGGAAACAGTGCAGCAGCATGGAGGCTGGTGACCTACAACATACTGCACAACTGGGAAAACATAGGAAAGAATAGTCAAATACAATGGAAAAGCAAGGCTGTGTCAGAAAGATGAATGTTTATGAAAGGCTTTAAAAGATACTGTAAAAGCCATTCCTCTCCTCGTTTCTGTCACTGGCTGGAACTCAGACTTTGCAGAAGAAGAACATGATACTCATGTCCTTTGGTCTCTCCCCTCTGCTCCCCAGCCTGTAAGACAGAGTTAAATTCCCAAAAGACAGAGCCACATGATTTCCTCAGAAGATATGTATTTAAATGTATGCATATATATGTATAAATATTCTGTGGGTAGCAGGAGACGAATTCTCCCTATTCTCATTAGCCCCTTCTCCTGAGCCAGTGTGACCTTGTGTGAGCAGCTGAGATCTGCTCCTCTGGGACTTCAAGCTTCAGCAAAAGAGGACCCTTTTCTCCTCCTCTATCCCTTCCATTGAGGGGCCTCCTTTTGCAGCACACCACCAGTGCTCAGAGGAGCCCCACAGATGGGAACAAGGCAAGGGGAAAGAGAGAAGTGAGACCTGTTTCTAGCACCTTCTCTCTCTGCTGCTGGAGCACTGAGTCTACAAAAGGAGCATCATCACAGCCACTACTAGAGGGAAAAAAAACAGGACCAAGCTTGGCTGTTCATAGTTAAATGTTGTGGATACCACAAAATCACAGCACAGCTCCTCATTTTAACTTAACTTAATATGGTATGCATTTGGAAAAGCAATAGAGTAGCCTTAGCATTTTACCTGTCTTGATTACAGTTGTCACAAGAAACCTTTCACTTCAGGCATATCTTCATGATGGATTACTCAGGTATGAAATCCAGCCATCTTGTTGAATTGTAAGCTTTCCATGCTCAGCTTTGTGGTTAGCTCAGCTCTCACATGATGGGCATGTGGAACTATAAGACTGTTTGGCCTTAATCAAAAACCCCTGCATCCTTTCAGAAACTGCTACTGCATGTTTCCAAGAGCCGCTGTCTTCCATCTCTCCTCTAGATGCCTCTGAGACCTTCCAAGTGTTCTGCTCTTTTTACATCAGCAGAGACAGAGGCTTGCAAGAAGTCCATGTCTTCCTTCTTTTGGCTCAGAGAAGTCCCCAGCACTGCAGAATAAGAATGTGAGTTCATTCTGTAATTTATAGTATCTCAAAAAGTTCGTAACTGGGGAATATCCTGAAACTCATAGATAAGAGGCATTGAACTGCACATACTGTCTTCTGCTTAATAGGTAATATCTAGTTCCTTAGCTCCCTGACTCTGCACTGAATCAATGATGATGTATTCTGCTATATTTTTCTCCCCTCACAACCCCTGCCATCGAGTGGGACAAGAAGCAGTGAAGATTTCCTGGAGTTTCAGAAATAAATGTCATTCAGCCTTACTCGCACAAATGATTTCTACAGTAGTGGATCTCTCTCTCTCCCCTGCACACTTGCATGGAGACTAAAACCACAGATGTAATGCACAAATATTTTGAGGAAATGGATGCATTATGCCCACACCTGTTTTGCCAGACACGGAGAGTGCTAGTTAAAAAGCTGGGTGCTCTGATGTCAGAGCAAAATGTTCTGCAACACAGTGACAGCTGGATGCAGGGAAAGCTGCAGTCTGCAGCTCAGGACTGGCAGGAATCTGAGCCAGTGCCATGGCAACAAGCATCAGTACCTGTCAGGAGCTGGGGAATCACAATATTCATGGCTCGTGTTATTGCTGCACATTTATGTCACTGGCATCGAGGTGGTGTTGCAGCTCACTTTACAGACACACTCCCTGTACAGAACTGCTCTCGGGTGGACTTTGACATTGAAGGTTGCAAAAACAGATTCGCTCTCTAAATATTCAAACTGTGTTTAAATCATACCTTTCAATGTGCCTAAATAAAAATTAAACCTGACTGTGGCTGCAGGGATTTATGGAAGGAAAAATCATGATCACTATTTACTAATTGGGAAGCAATTAGCCAGTTATGCTACAGGACTTTTGAAGCACATTAAATTGACTAACAGACAAAGCTGATTTGTAAACAAAATGGCTGGATGTTCGGGAACCAATTAGAGAAGGAAAATTGGCAGCAGCTGGGAGGCTGTCAGGAGTCAGACTGGTGTCATGAGAAGGCTGTTTGGAGCAGTGATGGTTTATCAACTTATTTTGTTAGGTATGAGCCAACTGTAAGCATTTTAAAATATGAATATATATGTGCATTTATTTATTAGATATACCTTATATATGTGTAGTCTATATTTTACAGAGTAATATATATGTACACAATACATAATACAGCGTATGAAATTTTGCATGGTATTTTAAATCAAATTAAATCCATTATTTAATCAAAACTCTTACTTAAATACCACATTTGAAAATGCAGTAACATACAAAGTACTGTTTGAAAACATATCTCCCTTTTCAAGTACGCTACAGTCTAATGTATGAGAAGCACACCCTGCAACCCACAGTCTTGTCCTCTCAGAGCTGCAGTTAGTGTAGAACATAATTTAACTGCATGCAATTGTTCATCTTGCAACTCGATTTGTAATTTATTCTTCTGCAGGTGAGGCCACACACATATGTTGTTCAGTAAGAGAGAATATCTGGAGATAAAAATGACCAACAAAACGGTCCAATTAACACAATGGTAATGTTTATCTCAAGGGAATTTCAGAAAACAGCCACTGTTGCTTTAGCGTTTTCAAATGTCAGAGGGTCACATTCTTCTGTGGCATGAAACAACAGTGATGGAAAGTGTTTATTGGTAAACTATGAGTCAGATCTGAGCATTTGAATTACAATAGTGGCCTCAGTATTTCTGAACATCAGAGAAAATCCCATCATGAAGCCACAGTCAATCGTGAGTCTTTGTTATGGTTACTCAGGAGAGGAATCAAATCTGCTACACTTAGGAAAGGTCTCTTGGTTTCTCTGCCCTTGTTGCAGCAGATATGGTCTTTCACTCCAGTCTTCCCCTCGCTGAGCACCATCATTAAAGGAAGAAATCTCTTTCGAAGCAAACTGGAAAGCAGAAATAATGACAAAGCCTTAAAGCTCTCCTGAGCATTACTGAGGATAAGCTCTCTTCAACTCCATCGAAAGTTGGGTGCAAGCGAGGAGTTAGGTCCTCTTCTAAGTGTCTTCATTCATGTGCTTCACTCTATGATGACATGAAATCACTCACTTCTGGGGAAGTCAAAGGAAACATTAGAAGAACAAGGAGGATTTTCAGCACAAATGAAGGGTTCAATGTCTGCCTTGGTAACAAATGCTACTACCTCTTCAGATTGACCCATTTCTGTAGAGAGAAAGAAATTTATGCAGAAAAACATAAATATATGTTAAAAATATAAATGCATCTCGACACCTGGGATAAAAAAAATATACAAGATGTAACTACCTATTACCCACATTTGTTCTTGTGCTCTGATTGCTTCTTTTTAACTTTTCAGTCAAAAGTTTCTAGAGAAATCTTTGCCTTGGCTGAGCAATCAGCCTCTAATCAAGATTCCCTGACAGTAGAGCTCTAAACATATATATTTTGTCCTGACATAAACATGGAATATCACCAAAATCATCTGAGTCAAAATCCCAGTTGGAGCTGCCTAGCAAATTCACATCCATTTAATGAACTCAGAGCCTTGCAGATCCACATCCACTTAGTCAACTAGGTGCGTATTTTCCTTTAGATAACATCTGACTATTTCCAAGTAAAGTTTCTGTTTATTCAAGAACCCCCTTTTAGTCCACCGATGAACAATCTCCAAATTGCCTACAAAGCCTAATTCATTTGTAACAGAAAATGGAATGGGATCTCTGGATCCACAGTAGCCCTGGGAAAGTGGAAGAGAAAGAAGGGAGGGCTGCTGGGAGGAAGAGAGGGGTGCAGCGCATGGCTGAGCCCAGAGCAGAGCTGTTTTGCACAAGGGGGCTGGTAGGAGCTGCCTGGGCTGCGCAAGCATCAGCGCCAGCTGCCCACAGCTTTACATGACACAGTTGGCACTGTTGATTTAAACAGACTGATGAATGTGACCTCCTAAATGAAATGTTAGCAACTGTGCAGTATAGACAGAGAAGGCTCACATTAAAAGCATTTCATAGCAGGTTCTTTTTCATTTTTGTTTATTTGTTTGTTTTGAAAGGGAGAAGATAAGCTAATTTTCAAATGAGCTCTTGTTTGTTAACACAAATGCTCAGTAGATATCCCCTACCGAGTGACCTCGGCCCTGTATCTCCTGCACTAGTTCTTTTAGGGGAAAAAATAACACAACAAAACCAAACAGTTTTTAGGTGGGTGTGAAAAGGATGAAGAGCAAAGTGTGAGATGTCAGTAAGCATTTTCCTTGTTAAACTGCGACCATTACACATGTTAAAGGAGAAGACCCAAAGGGTTACAGTTGTCCTTCATGGAAGATTTATCATAGAAAGATACTTCATCAGCGTCTCATTAGTAATCACACTTTTGATCTTTCTTCAGGTTTCAGTGGAATGAGACGCTTCTTATGTAGCTGTTACTAGTGCTTAAAGAAACTATTTTAGCTTAACATCCAAGCTTCAGTGAGAATCAAAAGAGGAAAGAGAGCTCAAAGGCACAAATCCCTCTGTCACTTCCATCTGAACAGTGACAAGGCAAAAATATACCTGCTGTAAGTGCAAGTGGAAAGGATGTCAAAGGAAATAAAGTACTGTCATGTTTTTATGAACAATAACACTGTGAGGGCTACTTTTTGCTAGAAAATAGCCACAAAATGTCTGCTGCAATACTGGAAAGAGCTTGGATTAGCCATAGCAACAAAAGACATGTACATCTTCTTCTGAACATGCTATTTGTGGGCATCGCATCCAGTACATAAATTAAGGTACCGTTTAGTGCTATTCAGGTTCATCTAACACTAATAATAGTAGATGATAATTAAGTCATTCTTGTAGCCTCTAACTATACACTATAATTTAACATCAAGACCACCTCCCACAGACCTTTAGAAAACTGGTAGCATAACAGGTAGTCGTTACAACGTATATATCTAGCTTAGAGCTATTTTAGGCTCTCATTACAGTGGTATCTAAGAGCTTTTCAAGGTAATTGAACAGGATGCTCTCTAGTGGTCTGCATGTTGGCTCTTGCTCTCTCTCTCACTTGAGTATAGAAGGCTTTGCTTTGGTTATAGAGGAGCCAGTTAGATGTGTGGAAAAGTTGTATACAACTGAATGTGTAGTCTGCACAGCTCCTCTTGTTTTCTGAGGAGTTTCAGTTGACAGGAAAATTTATAGCCACCTTTTCACCTTCTCATTTGTAAAAAAAGGAAACGTAACCATCAGAAGATGAATTGTTTTTGAAATACCAGCAGCAGAATAGTGTCCGTGAGAGCACGGGGCATTTCAGAAATCACTCGTTGTTCTCCCATAGCTCAGACATGTAAAAAGAAACAAAAGAAGTGGAAAGCTCAAAGGGGAGCAATAATTTAATCAAGTTGCATCATGAGATTATTGTAATGAGACTATAAAGCACCTGAGAGAGCCAGAATGTTGCTGTCTACCCCAATAATACTGCTTTCATGCCTTAAGATTAAATGCTGAAGCGAAAGCAACAGGCAAATCACGGAAGAATAAAAATAAGAGCAAGCAACATTCACAAATGGATAAATTACTTATTTTAGTTGGCTGTACAATTAAATGAATCCATTCACTGAACCAGACTGAACCGAATAGGTAACAGAAAAATGTATTTCGAAGGTAAAGTATCCTAAGGTAATGTAAAGTTCTCCATACTTGCTATTTTCTTTAAATTTTTGTCTTTTTCACGTTGATGTTTCACTGAGGACTCTGACTAAAAGTCAAATATTTTTCTAACATATTTTAATAATCTCTGTGCATCTGCATAACTCAGAGATCCTTTGTTCATATAGTACCTGTCTGCAACTGTGCCTAAGAATGTCTTAGTTTGTTTTCAGTTATGTATTCCAAAATCTTAATCTTTGCCTGCTTGCCAGCTGTTTGGTCCAAGAGGATAGATGTACTTTTTTCTGCATGTGTTTTGATATGCAATCAGTGACACAGTTTGGCTTAAGTCATTGATGGTTTAAAACACTGATGGCTCCAAAGATCAGAGATGCAGCCCTGAAAGAAATGACTCCATATCTGTTGGGATTACAACACCAAAACACAAGTGGCAGCCTCTTTCACTCAGGGGTAGGTGTCTATACATCATGGAGCTGCTGTTACTACTCTCTCGGTGGCTTGGCCGGGAGTGAAGGATTGGATGGAGAGCAGTAGCTGAACAGGTGATATTTGATGAAGGTAGAAATTTTCAGTACTGGTATAATAACACGTTCTTCACAGGGTCTGACAGATTCACCTGTCTACACTGTGGTTGATGCCTTCCATTAGCAGCGGAGAGAGTAGTTATTTTCTTTGGATTTCAAAAGCCTAAAGTTGCAGGCGTCTTGGCAGAGCAGGTCATTGCAATACTCCAAAGGCTTCTGGCACTCTATTGTTTCTCTTCAGCTTGTTTTGATTTTCTTCTTTTGTTGTCTCTTATTCCCTGTTCTGTATTTGTCAGCATATAGGCCATCCTACTTCCCTTCAGTCATCTTCCCCCTGTACTGGGCCCTGGTGAGGCCACACCTCGAGTACTGTGTCCAGTTTTGGGCCCCTCACCACAAGAAGGACATACAGGCCCTGGACCGTGTCCAGAGAAGGGCAACGAAACTGGTGAAGGGTCTGGAGCACAAGTCTTATGAGGAGCAGCTGAGGGAACTGGGACTGTTTAGTCTGGAGAAGAGGATGCTGAGGGGAAACCTGATCGCTCTCTACAACTACCTGAAAAGAGGTTGGAGTGAGCAGGGTGTCAGTCTCTTCTCCCAAGTAGCAAGCAACAGGACAAGAGGGAATGGCCTCAAGTTGCGTCAGGGTAAGTTTAGATTGGGTATTAGGAAAAACTTCTTCACAGAAAGAGTAGTGAGGCATTGGAACAGACTGCCCAGAGAGGTGGTTGAATCACCGTCCCTGGAGACATTCAAAAAACTTGTAGACATGGCACTTCAGGACATGATCTAGTAGGCATGGTGGTGTTAGGTTGAAGGTTGGACTTGATGATCTCAGAGGTCCTTTCCAACCTTAGTGATTCTATGATTCTATGATTCTGTGACATCCCTTATAAGTATTTTCCTTTTGCCTATTCCCTCCAGTGACTGACTTTTAGCTAGAGGCTAAAAGATGGCCCATTTTCAGTGATTATTTTTAACTTTCTGCTGAGATTTTCTCAGAATAAAGAAACTTTTTTTAATATTGACCAATAATTGCTATCCAAAATTTCCAGACTTCGACAAAATTTAAAATTGCTTTAAGGAAAATAAGGGAACATTTAAAATTATAGTACTGTCTTTTCTGTGCTTTTCATGACAGTGTGTCAGTGGTATTGCAGTCAGCTTAGTATCCTGCAGCCCTGGTCACTCATTGCCCAGTTGGGGGACATGTTGTAGGTCTCCCCTGGTGTGGAGGTTTGTTTCCCATGCAAACTTGAATGTGAGAGGCGTAAGGGAGGTGTTATGCACCCAGGCCTCATAAAACTGGATTTTGCCATGGTGAGCTCTTCCCTGCTGCATCAGTGCAGCCAGGGAACACCAGACACTTGATTCTTACCATGAGGTGCCTTACAGATGAGGGAGAAAAGGGTTTTCACCCTACCTCTTTGCTCTTTTCTCTTAGCTTTTTCCTAGACAATCTCTCCTTGTATATTATCAATTATCCAAATCTGTAGTTGTGCTTAACAAGAATGTTTCCTCCGTGATGCAGGGAGAATCAAATGCCTTCTCCAAAATCAGGTCACGGGTTTAGCTGACTCTATTGGTACATAAAATTACATTTGTTAGCAAACCCGATGATATAGGAAAGAATCAAGAAAAAAAAAAGTGCCTCTGCAAGTAAAAGTAAACTTCCACTTGCAGTTCAGAGTAACATGAAACTATTTTCAGTTGACTTTGAAAGGGCAGAAAAAGATCTGGGGATTCTCTGTCTTCTTTTTCTTGGTACCCCCCAGCCTGCTTTAACTTTAAATCTGGTGAGTCGTGATCATTCTAAAGAGCACAGTACGTCATAGTACATGTCTATATATTGTGAAGATAAACAGTCTTTGGGGTGTCATTTGTCTTAAACAGAAGGTTATTTGAAAGGTCACTGAACTGGGTAAACTATTTTTTTAATTAACCTGAGCATGGTGAATGTAGAGGATGGTATTTATGTGCACAATGCTAGAAGCAAATCTACAGTGATTAAAAGGCTTTTATTTGTCTTAAATAATTTTCCCAAGGTAGAAAAATACTAATTATATGTCAGCCAATAACTCTTAAGTTAATCTACTAGGTCTACAGATAACTAGGGAGGCAAAGAAAAAATAAATGTGTGAATAAACAAAATTTTATAACTTTGCAAGCTATTTTACAATACAATAAATCAAGCTATGTAGAAACCTTTAGCTAAGAAAATTAACTGCAAAGCCTGAGGCATGCTCTGCTGCTTTTGTCAAATAATTTAGTCCTTCCAATTGTGTAAAATGTTAAATCTAATAAAGGACAGCAAAATTTGCATTCCATAGATAATGAAGAATACAGTATTTAATACATATTTAAAAGCTTAGGTCAGTCATGATGTTATAGAGACAGTGACTTTTTCCTGTTGCTTTCCTCAGTAGGTGTAATCTTCAATACTCCCATTAACTGGGTGCAAAAGAATATATCTTTTAACTAATTGTAATTTGTGTAAAATTTGTGCAGATGGATTTTGAAGTTAACTACTCTTTGTATCTATCCATTTAATATCAGTCACAGAGATAAATAATTGCACGCACACATCAGATGGAATGATCTTAATTTTTTTGGCCCCACCTGAGTGGAAATACATTGACTAGCACTATGCAGATGTTTAAATATTCCTAGTCAGTTGAAAGGCATAAGACTTGTTCCTTTCAAAAGGCTGTTGCATCAGTTAGGAGCTTAATATTAGTTGAAAGTCATTGACTTTAACTTTCTTAAGGGCTTTTGAAAGTTTTCTCTCCTATTTCTTCTACAGTTTTCCCCTCTTTGGGAGCTAAAATCCTAATGTCAGAATGTTTTTTAGAGGCAAGCGGTCCTGGGTCACAGCCCGGAGGGGAAAGAGGGAGGTGGCAAAAGGCTAACTTAGGTCACAGCATAACTCAGACGTGTGGAGAGAAGGGAAGAGGGAGTACCCCATTCTCAGCCCCGGGCCAAGGCTGCCATGAGACTTAGAGTCTCACAAAGCAGCACAAATTGTTGGCTGACAAAAAACAGAGGAGTAGGTCCTCAGCAGTGTTCAGGCTGGAATGAATAGCCCTCTCATCCAACCTGGCCCTTTTCTTAACATACCTCTTCGAAGGCATAACATCATGGGTTTTTTTTTCTTTTATTTTTCCCAGAGTTTAAGAGGTTTCTGGCTGTGGCATCCATGCTAATCACTGTATCTGTTATCAATATCCTGGAGTGTTTGTGTTATTGACAGTGCACCTGCTTACACACTTCATTCTGTAGCTCTGCTGACAGAAACCAGCCTATATGCAGTAATCCCATTCTTCATGGGTGCTTTTTTAATTTCTCATGTTACTATGCTAACATTGCTAGCAAAGTACAGCCCCCCGTCCCGTCCCATATGAGATGGTTTTCTGTTGCTTACTTGAACAGAAGTTTAACATAGGTTTCTCTGTGCCTCAGATGACAATCATTGTGCAACATGAGTTTCATGTAGATGATACATTAACTATATATATCCCCTAGTCAGCCTTTTGAATTCTATAGTCAAGGTTCACAATGCTGGGTTTGTATTCATTGCTACACTTAATATAAATGGAAAACTTAATCTGGCTTCCATGGGTGAAATACCAGAACTTCTAACTATTTCAGCAATGTAATGTCAGTCATATGGAATACCTGATTCTATCTGTTTCATTGAATTATGCCATCTAGTCCCTTGGATACTGTGTAAAATGAATAAAAAGGATTGCTAATTGGCAGAAGATGATGTCAGACTGTACCCACTGGCAGTGGGTACTGACACACCTGCTATAGCAGTTGCAATGTATTTCAGAGGCATGACAACACTTCAGTTGTCTGTAGGTGAAAAGAGAGAACTTTCGATGGTCTGAACTGAGTGTAGTATTCACCTTCCTTAACGCTCTACTACTGAAGCGGGGAGGAAATCACAGCTTTGCCTAAGCCCTCTTCCAGCCTTTGCCTACACACTTCTGTGAGCAGCTTTCCTACATAATAGTTGTGACAGAAGGATTTCGGGTTGCCCAGGGAGGTGGTGGAGTCACCGTCCCTGCAGATGTTTAAGGAAAGGTTAGATGTGGTACTTAGAGAAGTGGTTTAGTGGTTAATATGTGATGGGGGGACAGTTGGACTGGATGATCCTTGAGGTCCAACCTTACTGATTCTGTGATTCTATGATTCTATATTAACATGGACTAATTAAAAAAATGTTCCTTTTCCTATCAAACAGCCATTCACTTCAAAGTATGATGCAAACATGCATGGTGTTTGATTCACGTACCCCAATGATGTAGATAATAGGAGAAGACTTCAACTTATTATATATTTTCCTTAGTGTACTTTTTCATCGTTTGAGGATCAGTATCTCTGGTGTTTCTGTAAAAATGTCCTTTGCAACTCACTACCCTCTGCCTTATTTACCAATCCTGAGACATTGTTAACAGCTCCTCCTATTCCCACTGCACACACACACAGGTAAACTACAGCCTGTCTTGTGAAACACAGAAAATTTCATTTCCTGATTTTGCCCAGCTTAACTACTATTATGAATATCTCTGTTCAGTGACTCCCAGTAGTTACTGGCACTTGTCAACTGAAGTTAAGTTTTCTTTTTGGGAATTGACAAAGGAAAGAAAAAACCCACAACTTTTCACCTAATTGGCCTTGACAGGAAAACAGCAGACCTGTTATGCTTGCCTCAACAGTACTTCACTAGGCTCATGTCACTGTAATTAAATCTGTCTTAGAACTTGGATGAATGTTAAACTACCATTGGGAAATAAAATTAAAATAAATAAATAAATAAAACAAACCCAAACCAGAACAAAATAAACTAAACCCCTTACATTTCAGGTTGCATGATGGTCTGTTCACTCTCTACCAGAGATAGCTGAGTTATGCCCTGATCACTTATAAGGAATGGAACTCACCATATATGTAGGGGTTTTTTTTAATCTGCGAAAGACATTACAAATAAGCTTTGCTTTTTTTGTGTGTTTCTCTGGTCACAGATAGAGAAAAAACTTTTCCTTTGGGAATGCGAGTTGAAATTTTGTAGATGATAAAGTGTACCTGAGTCGCTTACAGTTATAAAACAAGCACAGGCCTGGACACAGGGTCAATTTGTTCCCTATAAAGTCTTTAAGTGGACCCATTGAACTTCCACTATGAAAACTTATTTTTCTTGTTGCTCTAAAAATGGTCTCAAATGTGTTTGGTTCAGATTCAATAAAAAATTTAGATCCCTAATTCCTCCATAAGCCTTGAGTGTCTCAATAAAATGAGACAGTTAGAAGCCTGGACGCTGGAATGGATCTGGATGTTTATAACTATTGCCCTAGCCTGAATGTGTCCTTTATCACAGTGAAGATTTGAGAAGACCTTGAATTTGTTTATTACAGTTCCAGAGTGCTTGGATAGGATTTGTATGTTCTGTTAGAGGGTGTGAGGAAAAATGCAGATTTCTTCCATATCAACATTTACTGTCTTGTTGCTGGCTTTATTTGTTATATTTAGGAAAGAGAGGAGGCTGAAATCACTGTGTGAATTTACGTGTACCTCTGAGTGTCTGTGTGTGCAAGCATATATAGAAATACATACATGTGTGTACAGCAGTCAGAGGTGGTAAATAGACACAGCTCTCACAATCTCTCCCACAGATGCTAGAGATTTTCCTGCAAAATAGTTCCCTTAGAAAGGAACAAAGACTCTTTAGACTCAATGGCTGCTTTTACCCAAACACAAATCCCTGATATTTTTTTCCTTCACCACTAAAACTACTTCACCTTCTGACATCATGGCTGAGAAGAGGATGTAAATGAAATCTCAGATGCCCACCCTTAGTTTCCTTCAGGGTATTCAGGAATTTTATTTTAAGCGAAAGAATAGTGATATATAGTTACCTATTTTTTTCCTGGGTTGTCTGAACTCCTTGATGTTATATATGCTGGTACTGGGACC
>VWZZ01006415.1:94559-115764 GCA_013399095.1 Psophia crepitans | reverse complement strand
GGACAGCATAAGCGTGGGTGAGTTTTTGGCTTCTCTCCTCCCTTCCCACCAGCCTGGGGGATGCAGACATGGGGTTGTGGGACATCGGTACACGGGGATTTGGGGGTTTGGTGGAGCTGGACACCCCCAGACCTTTCCTGGGGGTCGAAATGCAGCCCAGCATCCTGGGGGAGGGCCAGGCTGGCATCCTGCACGCTCCCGATTGTCACGGTGCCTGCGGGGGCTGCTCCAGGCTGGGTGGCCGGACACCGTGGGGATGCTCCATGAAATTCCCTGCCTGGTGAGCTGCCTGAATCCCTGCCTGCAACCTCCTTCTTGCCCTAGACTCCGATATTTATGCTGAAATCCCTGATGAGTCTTCAAGACCAAGGTCTGGAGGTAGGTGCCACCCCCTTGGGTGCCCTCTTGCCCATCTCCCAGCACCCCAGCCGAGCCCTCCCACCCACTCCTGCCCACCCCAATTTCCCACTCCATCCCCAAGGCTGGGAACAAGGTTTTGCCTGCACTGCCCACCTTACCCCCAGAAGGGCCAAAGGAGCTGAGATCACCCCATGTGCTGTGGGGCAGGACCTGTGGGTCCTTGCCAGGGGGTGATGGAGAGGGTTGGTACCCAGGGGTCGCCAACCTCTCCCGCTTAGCGTGGGTGCTATGGAGCGGGCAGGGGTACAGGCAACTTTCTGCCTGCTGGCGCTGCCACCTCTGCCCTGCTCCTCTGTCCATGAAGTCCAGCACTATGGGATCTCCCGGGAGCATGTCACGTTGGGCAGGATCCTCGGGGAAGGCTTCTTTGGAGAAGTCTATGAGGGGATCTACACCACCCCGGTGAGTGTCCTGCCCTCTCCCTGCCCCACCTGCCTCCTCTGCAGCCGTGGGGAGCAGAGTAAAGCAGCCCCCATCCCTTCTTCTCTTTGCAGAAAGGGGAGCGGGTCAACGTGGCTGTGAAGACTTGCAAGAAGGACTGCAGCCCGGAGAACAAGGACAAGTTCCTGAGCGAAGCGGGTATGCCAGGGGGGGTCCTGCTGCCCTCTGGGGGGGGACAGAGCCTGCTCAACCCCCTGCTGGGGCTTGCATGGGTGGGCAGAGGTCAGATGTGGGGGGACTGGTGGTGTCTGCAGCATCGCAATGGTGGGGTGTTAGACACAGGATGGCAGAACCCTGCCCTGGCATCTTCTGGTCCCTGCTTGAGCACAAATCGCCATTGCAATGGAGGACAGAGCAGGAGCAGGGAGGTGTCCCATGCCCTCGCCCCTGGGATGTGGCTGTTCTCCAAAATACTGGTTTTATGGGAAAGATGGCTACTGGGGAGGGGGAACAAAAGCTGCTGAACCCTTGTGTGAGGGCAGATGGGCACCACCTGGATGTAGATCCCTGGGGAGCCAGAAACTGGGAGGCCAGACCCCTTTGGGGACCCACTAGGCTATATCCTTGGCAATTCCTCTTGCTCCACAGAGTTGGGCTCCTGGAGATGGGGGGCCCATTGCAGAGTGTCTGACCTGTTCTCCCCACAGTGCTGATGAAGAAGCTGGACCATCCCCATATTGTGAAGCTCATCGGCATCGCGGAAGAGGAGCCCACATGGATCATCATGGAGCTCTATCCCTACGGAGAGGTGAGCGGGGTCCCACCACTGGAGCCCGTCCTCTCCCCCTGCCACCCTTCCCACCCCTACTCGGGCCCTGATGCCCCCTCCCTTATCCTGTTGCAGCTGGGGCAGTACCTGGAGCAGAACAAGCACTGCCTCGCCGTGCCCACGCTCATCCTCTACGTGCTGCAGATCAGCAAAGCCCTGGCCTATCTGGAGGCCATCAACTGCGTGCACAGGTAGGGCAGGAGGGAAAAGGAGTCAGGCAGGATGCCAGGAGAGGCAGGGGAAGGCAGGGACCACAGGGGAACAGGCAGGTGGGGAGCAGGAGCAGGCAGAGCCTGGCAGCATCCTTTGCAGCAGACCCTTTTGGCAGCTGGTTGAGCTGGTTGTCAAGGTGTGAGCTCACCTTCTCCATCCCTTCTTCCCAACCAAAGGTCTCTCTCCTTGCAGGGATATTGCTGTGAGAAACATCCTAGTGGCCTCCCCGGAGTGCGTGAAGCTGGGTGACTTTGGGCTCTCCCGGTACATTGAGGATGAGGAGTACTATAAAGGTAAGGGCTGTGTGATGGAGTTGGGGCTCACTCCAACCCTGTGAAGCTGGAGCAGGGATTTCTCCAGATGACAGAGCTGGCATGTGGTTGGGCTCCCCATGACAGCAGAACGGGGTGGTGGGAAAGGACTGGGGCAGAGACCGTGGTGAGACGTGGCAGTCCTGCCCTGCCGGCGCTGGGGCTGCTCCATCCCCCCTGCAGTGAGCATGGCCACCCTCTGTCTCTCCCTCCAGCATCCATCACCCGTCTCCCCATCAAGTGGATGTCACCTGAATCCATCAACTTCCGTCGGTTCACCACAGCCAGCGACGTCTGGATGTTTGGTGAGTGGTGGGATGGGGTCGGAGTGGGGTCCTGGGCATCATCTGTCTCCGATGGTGTTGCCTTAACACACAGAGACAAATCCTGCTCTGGAACAGGAAGGGTTATCCCACCCTTGCCCTTAGGAGAAGACACCCTAGGGAAGGGCTCCCGGGGCAGAGCTTCCTCCAATTCAACCATCATTAGGTGCTTCCTTCTCCAGTGAAATCAAGATGCTCATGGGGGCCGAGTTAAACTCTGTCCCCTCCAAATATCCATCTCCTTGCCTATCAGCCCATCCCCATGGCCTCTGGTGCTTATCTGTCCATCTGTCCATCCCTAACAGCGCTATGGCCAGCAGCAAGAAGGAGCTGGGCTCCTTGCAGCTCCTCAGGAGAGCAGGCAGCCCTTTCCTCTGCATTTTTCACCCAGGGACCAGAAAGGCCAAGCAGCCAAGTGACCTGGTGTCAGGCAGCAATGTGTCACAATGTCAGCAGCTCCCCAAAAAACCAGAGCGAGGGGCTGGCCCCCAGCTCTAGCATCAGTTGAGGTTGCTCCTGCTGTTCCCACAGCTGTGTGCATGTGGGAGATCCTGAGCTACGGAAAGCAGCCCTTCTTCTGGCTGGAGAACAAGGATGTTATCGGGGTACTGGAGAGGGGTGACCGCCTGCCCAAGCCCGACCTCTGCCCACCCATTCTCTACACCCTCATGACGCGATGCTGGGACTACGACCCCAACGAAAGGCCCAAGTTCAAGGACCTGGTTTGCAACTTGAGGTGAGTGGGGAGGTGGGGAACCGGTGATGGGGTTCCGTGGTTTGATGGAGGGGTGGGCAAGTGGGTGAAGGACAAAAGTGAAGCTCTGCAAAGTTTTGGGTCTGGAGTTTTCTGGCCAAGTCTGAACTCAAAGGACCATTTAAGACCGTTTGAAGCCATCTGCTCCTCGGGGGATGGTGCCTGGGCTGAAGTGGAAATGCTTTGCTTAACGGAGAGGAGTCTTGCTGGAGAGTCCTGACTCCACATCTCACCAGTGCCAGCCATGGTGATGCTGATGTGGCTGACCAGGACCACGCTCTGTCCTACCAGTCGTTTCCCTTCGCTCTTCCCATCCCTCCTTGCTCCCTCCTGTTTTCCATTACCCATCCAGCTCCAGCATCCCTGGGCACAAGAGATGTGTCCCTGCCACAGGGGGCTGTGTCAACACTCCCTCCCAAGACTGTCACCCTCCATCTCCCCCTGCAGTGACATCTACATGATGGAGAAGGACCTGGCCAAGGAGCAAGAGAGGAACAACCGCCACCGGCCTCCCAAAATCATGGAGCCGCCATCCTTCCAGGAGCCACCTCCAAAGGTGAGGAGAGGGCAGAGGCATGTCCCAACCTCGACCTGCTGATGGGTGCTGCAGAAGTTGGGACCTCCCTGATGTTGTACCCACCATGCATTTCTCCCTCCTCCACTCCCCGCAGCCCAGCAGACCCAGGTACAAGCCACCACCCCAGAGCAACCACCTGGCTCCCAAGCTACAGTTCCAGGTAAGGTTCCACGGCCGGAGCATCCCACAGGGACCTGAGTAAAGGGGTTGATGCCAGAAAGCCCTACCTGCAGCTCCAGCCCTTAGTCTTACAGCTTTTGGGCCTCCAAGATCCACCATGCCACCAACAAGTGCCTCCTGCCACCTTGCCAGCAGGACACCGCACCGCTCGGGGCTCAGCCCTGCCCTGCCCTGCCCTCCCCGTGTTTTGTCTGTCCCTCAGAGATGGCAGAGAGGATTTTGCCCCAGGAAAAGGGTGTCTGTGCACCCAGAACCAGCTGGTTTGGGTGCGCGGTTGGGAGGAGAGGAGGTTTCCTGCTCTCTGGTGTTAGCTGGGCTGATTTTGGCTGCCCTGCGGCAGCACAGGTCACCCCCTCTGCAAGGTCTGGTGCTGATCCCTGGAGCATCAGCGTGAAACCCTCAAGTGCAACTATTTTGAGTGCTCTTTTGGGGCTAGGCAGGGGTTCAGGCAGCAGCACGGGAGGTCTCAAGCCTGTGCTCAGAGCGAGGAAGAGCTGAGCAGGGAGGAAGGTCCTGATCCTGCTGCACAGACAGGCATGAGGGCAGAGTCTGCTCCTGGTGCAAAAGCTGCTCTTCCCTGCATTGTCTGCTCCGTCTGTCCACCTGTCTGTCTGCACTAACCCCCCGTGCCCTTGTTTTGTGCCCGTGCCGCCCCGCTGCCTGCCCCCCTGCCCGCCCACAGGTGCCCGAGGGTCTGTGTGCCAGCTCCCCCACGCTCACCAGCCCCATCGAGTACCAGTCTCCAGCCAACTCCCTGCACACCCCGCCGCTCAACCGCCACAGCGTCTTCAAGCGCCACAGCATGAGGGTAAGAGAAGGCTTCTCCCATCCCGCAGCATCCAGAGGACATCCCAGTGCCGGGTGGCCTCATCCCGGGCACACCGGGGACCTTGCGGGGAGCGAGGGCTCGGTGGAAGGGATGCTCGCTGCACCGTGCTCCGCTCTGTGTTGCTGCCTCTGCTGCTTTGAGCTCAGTGTTGCTTCTGACCCGAGTGCGGGAGGGCCAAATCCTGTCACCTGGAGGGATCGAGCCCGTGAAGGGCTCCAGGGTGTCTCCAGTCCCCTACTTGCACGTTTGCATGCACACCCTGATGAAGGCATGTTGGTGGATGAGCAGATGGTGCAGCATCCCCAAAACCAAGCAGGGGATGGGTGGCTGCCACTCCTCAGGGCTTTGGGTCAGCTCTTCACTCTCGGTGTTGTTACCTGAAATGCCAGCAGCGATTTCCAGCCTGAGCTCGGTTGCTCTGACCCCAAAATCAGAGCCGGGTGTTGGAGCTCATCCTGAGACGCTCAGCCCAGGGTGCCGGGACAGCCGTGGTGCTGAGTGCAGCCCCACCGTGGACACGACGAGCTGCTCCCCAAGGTGGCCCATGCATGCTGCCCATGGAAAGTGCTGGCATGTGGTGGTGGGAGATTTGGGGCCAGGCTGTGGTTTCCTCAAGTGCCCCCCAAATTCAATCTGGGGGTTCATGGCTGTTGGGGTCTGGCGCATGGCTTGCATGTGCCAAGTGGGGTTCTGGCTCCTGTGCCAAAATCGGGGAGGGGGTGGGTCTGACTCCTGAGCCCCCTGGTCACCACTGGTTCTGCACACCAGGAGGAAGATTTCCTCCGTCCCAGCAGCAGGGAGGAGGCACAGAAGCTCTGGGAGATTGAGAGGCTCAAGATGCGTCAGGTCCTAGACAAGCAGCAGAAGCAGATGGTGGAGGACTACCAGTGGCTGCGGCAGGAGGAGAAGTCCCTGGTGAGTGGCCTCAGGCTGCCTTCAGCTCTTGCACCCTCATGAAGGTGCTGGAAGAGCCACAGCGACCATTAAGGTTGCTCTTCATGGCTGGAAAAGCCATTTTTCCTTGGAGGAATGGCTCCTCCAGCAGCCAAACCTCTTGCACACCTCTACTTTCCAAACCCATAAAAATCTCACAGAGCTGCTTCATTTCAAAATGAATATTTGGAAACTCGGGCAAATTTTAAATACTTGCAATCACGTCTTAATGAGCTTTTAGAACGCTTTTGAAAGAAGGACTGGAGATAGCTAATGTGTGACTAATCCATCAGCTTGCTCTGAGACAGGCTTGGAAGGAGAAAGAAAAATCTTTTATTTGATGGAGCCACACAGCCGGTGAAGCGAAGCTCAGCTCCCCTTGCCCCCGGGGCTGTTGGATGCTCCGTGGCTGCAAACGGTTCCTTGAATTAAGCTTCTTTTTTTTCTCCTTTGGAGCAGCAGTTTGAGGTTTCTGATACCCCAGGAGCAGATGGGATAAGGGTGATGGGATGGGATGGAGATGGGACCAGGGAAGGGCTTCCCCTCCCACATTCCCGCACCCGGCAGAGATGCATTCCTCTCATGTGTTTCCCAGAAATCAGGAAAATCTCTTTTTTTTTCCCTTGCTTTTTCCTTTTTTCCATGCCTCTCACAAAGCTTCTTACCCTTTGCAGGACCCAACGGTGTTTATGAACAACAACGCTCCTCCGGTGAGTGGTGCTGGCCTCGGAGCAGCCGGGTCAGGGGGTGTTTGGGTCTTTCTCCTGGCAGTGCCTGGAGATCCTCATTTGCTTTGGCATGGTCGGGCGATAGATATTTCTATATGTGCCCCTTGCCTTGGGAAAATTAATCAGGAGATGTTAATGAGGTGAAATACTGGTGGTGTGGAGCTCCCCACCAGAAGCCCCGGGAAGGGATGGTGATGCCCCCTCCCTCTTCGCTGCCTCCAGCCAGGATTTTGTGCCTCTCATTCACTGTTTCTTCCCTCCGCAGCTGCTCCCGGAGAAGGAGACGGATTACAGTGAGTGCCCACAGCTGCACGGGGTGCAGGGCTGCCTGTGGCCCCCACCCAGGAGCACCCACTTTTGGGGCTGCAAGCGGGGAGCCCTGTGCTGAGCTGCGAGGAGCCTCGGAGCCATATTCCTCCTGGCTTTGGGATCCTGGGGAGAAGCTTTGCCTGGGGGGGATGTCTCGGGCATGGGGGGGTCCAAGGGGATCTGACCTTGCAGCTGGGGTGGGTCAGGGTGTCCAGCCGCAGTGGGACACACAGCTCCAGGGTGGTGTGGGATGTGGCACAGGTCCCAGGGGTCTTGCAGCACGCCCATGTGTCCAGGGAACAGCCAGAGTGACTCTCCTTCCTTTTCCCTACTGATGGTATAGCGGAGTTCACGGGCCCCCCCCAGAAGCCTCCAAGACTTGGGGCACAGGTAAGACCTCCCTGGATCGGGCCACCATGGTCCTGATCCTCCATCTCCACAGTCTCATTCCTCTTCCTCCTCCACCTCCATCATCCCTCTGCATCTGGGAGGCGGATGGGTCTGGCCAGGGCTCCCCATAGGTGTTGGTCTTTCCCTCCGGTTTCCCGCTTGGTCCATCTGATCCCATCGTGTGTCCGTTCTCTAGCAGTCCATCCACCCGGCTCCCACTGCCAACCTGGACCGCACGGATGACATGGTGTACAGCAACGTCATGGATCTGGTGCGGGCCGTGCTGCAGCTGAAGAATGAGATCAGCCTCCTGCCCCCAGAGGGGTACATCCTGGTGGTGAAGGTAGGTAGGGCAGGGAGGGGAGAACACCAGAGCTTCTACGGGGAATGGGGCAGGGAGTTGGGAATGAGTCTGCTGAGCAGCTCCCACCCGGCATCCTCCTCGGGAAGGTCTTGCGCATATAGGAGGGAGCATTTCCAACATTCCCAGCTCCTCCTCTGGATCCCTGGGTCTGTGATGGGGGAGTTTCCAACATGTCCTGCCTCTCCATTGAGTCCTTGGGTCAATGGTGGGAGTATTTCCAGCACTCCCTCCTTCTCCATTGGGTCCTTGTGTCAACCATGGGAGAGTCTCCTGCTATGCCCCTCTCCTGAACGGGATCCTTGACTCAACGGCACAGACTATTTCCATGAGCCACTTCCCTGTGCCTGTGCCTGGAGCCATCCTAACCCTGCCGCCCTCCCCGCAGAACGTGGGTCTGTCCCTGCGGAAGCTGATCGGCAGTGTCGACGAGATCCTGCCCATCCTGCCTGCTGCCTCCCGCACTGAGGTAGGACTGGGGAGAAGGGAGAGGGGTCTGTCATGGGGTTGGGTGCTGGCGGCACCCCTGTCTGTAATCCCTGCATGTCATGGTCAGATCGAGGGGACCCAGAAGCTGCTCAACAAGGATTTGGCTGACCTCATCAACAAGATGCGCCTGGCACAACAGAACGCCGTCACCTCGCTGAGCGAAGAGTGCAAGCGGCAGATGCTGACAGCCTCCCACACCCTGGCCGTCGATGCCAAGAACCTCCTGGATGCTGTGGACCAAGCCAAGGTCCAGGCCAACCTGGTGAAGCTGTGCTTGGAGTGAGGGCAGGGGTGGAGAGAGGGAAGGAGAAGGGGTGGGGAAGGAGAGGAGGAGAGGAACCGTCATGCTTTGGCTGGTGGACATGGGAGGAGAGTGTTGCGGAGGAGCTGGCTTTTGTGTGTCTCCCGTGGCCTCGCTGTCCTGCCCTCCCTGTCCCCCCTCCTCCTTCAGCCGCTCGTGTCTTTAGCATCGTCTCGTTGATCTTCTGAAGAAAGGAGGCATCTGGTGACTTGTCCCTAGAAAGGGCTGGGGGGGACCTGGTCGTCCTTGAGGGCAGCTGAAGATCCCTCTGGCTCAGCAGCTCCTCGCTCCCTGGCTGCCAGCAAGTCCGTGTGTTCATCCCTCAGCCCCTCTGAGGACAGACGGCCGCAGGCGGCGTGTCATGACGGGGCCCTGGACCCCGCTCCCTGCTGCCAGGAGCCAGGAGGCATGATGGCATCCCGGGGGGGCCACACAGGAGTCCCCAGGGGCCATCGGAGCGGTGGCCAGAGGGACTGTTTGCGTTTCCTTGTACATTGTACAGAAGAGTTTATTTAATGATGAGAGGCAGGTCCGTGCCCCGTGGTGGAGGCGGTTCCAGCACCCATGGCCAAAGCGTGCCCGGCCCCAAGCCTGCAGAGCACGGGGAGGGATGGGACCCAGCCAACCGCAGCCTTTGGTGACACAAACCAGGAGAACTGTGCCTCTTCCAGCTGAGTTTTCTCCGAGCTGCTCTGTGTAAGCAATGACAGCAAACAAAGTCTCTGTTGGGTTTGTGCTTTGAGTTGGAAACCGTGCGGGCTTTCCCCCAGCATCTTCCTACAACGCTGTTTATTCTGGCTGAGATAAACCATGCACAAAGTCCCGCCGTGCCTGTGGTTGCCTGTCACCCCCGTACCCTGGGTTCAAGTCCCCTGGTCACGAGCATCTCCTTAGAAAGAAGTCGTTCTGCTCAGATCTCTGAGCCATCTTGTAGGCGTGGGGAAATGTTGTCCCAGTGGCAACATCCCTGGGGAAGCTGCTGGGGTGAACCTTGGTCTGCTGTGTCCGCATCCTCTCTGGAGCCCCATTTCCCTCCCACTGACCCCACAATCCATATGAGGGTCCTGGACTCCTTCTGCTCCCACCCCAAGGCTTGCAGGTGAGACTATCTGCAGACCTTTGCTTTTTGAAGACCATCAGGAATGATGGGAAATTCATGGTGGAGGCTGCTGGGAAGTGGTTTATGCAGGATAGCACAGCCATGAAGATGGGTTCCCCCCAAAAGAAGGGTGCTTGGGGGTCTAGAGCCACACTGGAGGCAGGGAGGGTGTCACCCCAGAGCTTATGATCTGGTGGCCTCATCAGCCAGGCAGGGCTGAGCTGAGAGGGGCAGTGGGTGCTGGCTGCAGCTGGCAAGGGGGACCTCAGGGATTAATGTGGGAAGGGGAGGAGGTTCCACCTCTGACCCATCACAGTGAGGTCTGCTGAAGCCGTGCCATGGCCTGGCAGTGCCTGAGGTACTGGGCATCCCGTCCTGTTCACCTCCAGCCAACACCCCTGCACCACCCTGAGAAGATGCAGCCCCAACCAAGCCAGAAATTAGCCTGACAGGAGAGTTCTCTCCACCAGCGCACTCCCAGCTCTGCAGAGCCCTAAAGCCCGTGCACAGCTTGTTAGGGGGTCACACACGCACATATACCCACGCACGCATCCAGCCATCCATGACACTCATTCCCTTGCACAAGCAAGCACCGAAGGCTGCATGAACGGCTGCAACACCCTCGAGACGTGCCTGTCCCTCTGTGGCACCATTTATTCCAGCCCATTTCACTCCTGAGAGCACAAAGGGTTTTCTGAAGCCCCTCAGACTGCATCCAGCACTGCAATGGGTTGGTCTCCTGGAGGAGAAGTTGCAGGAAAGCGTGGTGTCTCTCAGGGCATGGCAGAAGAGTAGATGCTCTGTAAGCATGGGTCCTTCAGGGGATGCAGAAGCTAGAAATTAAAAGCTAGATGGCAGCAGTCATCAGAGCTGGACAGTCTGGGATCTGCTGTGGGATGGAAAGGAAGATTTGCTTGGGATGGACCTCAGCACTGCAGGTTCCCCCCATACCAGCTGAGTCCACCAGCCTCAGCATAAGGCAGCACCGCTGAGCTCCCAGGGTCCACGGCCACTGCTTGGCCATGGCTGGGTGGGTTATCACATTCTGCAGGGTGGGTTTTCCCTTCCAAGCCACCCACGTTTCTGGTTTGGCTGTTCCCATCTCCCTGCCACCCTGAGCTCCGGTGTGGGATGGTGAGGATGCAACTGCTTGTGCCAGCATGTTGCAGAGGGTCTGCGCCTGGGCTGGGCTTTGCAGAGCAGAGACCCCCAAGCCATGCGGCTGAGCAGAGACCTCTCTCCTTCCATGGCCGTACCCCTTCTGCATGGACCATCCAAAGTGTTATTGCCTGCCCCATGTTGTGCATGACTTCACCAGCCTGTGGTCCTGAGCACCCTACGGTCAGGATGCATCCTAAACCAGCTGTGATGTCCCCTCTTCTTGCCCAGCACGCTGCAGTCACAACCTGCCACACCTCTTGGGTTTTGGGTAGCACTTGCAGCAGCTCGAGGAGCCAGATGCCTCTCCTAGATGCCTCCTGCCTATGCTGGGGCAAGGGAGAAGCTGTACCATGCCCTTCTTGATGCCAGGATGGCTGTGACCACCCCAGGCAGGATGGCAGGCAGCCGTCCCTCCCCACCATCCCCCGTCACCCCTTGGCACAGCCCCTGCTTCGCCCTGCATTTCCCATCCAAGGGCCCTCCATGGTTGCACCCACGTCCTCCCAGGGAGAGGCAAGGGTCCGGCTGGACATGGGCATCACCATGCCCGCTCCCTGGGAGGAGGAAGCATGCATTGCCTGCCATCCCCACCACAGCCTGGCCCAGCCCCTAGATCATCCCCGCCAGGTAGGGTGGGAGGAAGAGCCCCACAGTGCCCAGCAGGCAGACGATGATGAACATCCAGAGGAAGATGCGGTCGATCACCATGGCCACGTACTTCCAGTCCTCCTTCACCTGCCAAGAGGGGAGGGGCTGTGAGCATGGGCAGAGGATGCAGCCTCCCATTTGTGAGGACCTTTTGGGATTAGGAGACCACCCGCTGCTTCTTCTGCATCTGCCATTTGTCTCAGGGCGAGGAGATGCCCCGTGCCTTGGGAAATCCCTGGAGCAGCAGGGCTGGGGGATGAACTTCTCTGGGGAGGCTGCTTAGGGCAGGGCAAATCCCACCCTGAGTTTTCTGAAACCACTTGGCCAAAAGTAGGGGGTGCAGCCCCCGAGCAGGGTCCCAGCAGGGCAGGTTGGGCCATCTCTGCTCTCCGAGGGCAGGACACCATGGGCAGGAGAGGGACCTCCAACATCCCAGCAGACCCTCAACTGATGCTGTGGACCAGGCATGTCCCAGGAGGGGTTTGTTGACTTTCTCCCTGGTTTTGGGTCCCCAGCAGCCAGGGAATGATCAGCACTGACCCCACCCCCCCCATGGAAGTACAACTGTCAGGAGGGAGTACCCAGGGTGGGGGACCACCTCAATCCCCAGCCCCCAGGGGCACCCACTCACCGAGAAGTCAGCATCCTCGGCTCGCAGGTGGTCCGCGATGTACTGTACCCCTTCCAAGGCCTTCAGAATGCTGGGGGACAGCATCAGACCTCGGTCCGAGCCTGCCTCCTCCTCTTCCCCCTTGGGGGGCACCCGGGGAGCTGAGCCCACCGATGCCTTTCCAGCTTGGCGCCCGCAGCCATAGTGACACTGGGTGCCCTGCCCATGGGAGCCCGCCTGGGACACACGGCTGGGATATGTCTTTTCCTCCTCTTCCTCCTCCTCTTCTTCTTCCTCCTCTTCCTCCTCCCACTTGTCATCCACATCAGTCTCCAGCCAGCACCGGGAGGTGCTGAGCCTGGTCCCTGGGAGGTCGTACTGCCCCGCAGTCCCCTCGGGAGGAGGCAGTGCCGGAGGTCTCTTCATAAAAAGCCAGCGAGGGATGAAGTCGAGGAAGAAGCTACGCACCCAGCGGGGCATCGTGTGGGTGCTGGGCGAGCGGTGGTGGACATTGAGGACGAACACAGTGATGATAATAGAGAGAGTGACAAAGATCATGGTGAAGAGGAGGTACTCGCCGATGAGAGGGATGACCAGTGAGGTGGACGGGATGATTTCCGTGATGAGCAGCAGGAAGACAGTGAGGGAAAGCAGGACAGAGATGCAGAGGGTGATCTTCTCCCCACAGTCAGAGGGCAGGTAAAAGACCAGCACGGTCAGGCAGGAGATAAGCAGGCAGGGTATGATGAGATTGATGGTGTAGAAGAGTGGGAGGCGACGGATGATGAAGCAGAAGGTGATGTCAGGGTAGATCTCAGTGCAGCAGTCATACTTCTTGGAATTATAGGTGCCAATGGCATTTATGATGGCCCACTCGCCGCTCTCCCAGTAATCCTTGAGGTCCACGTGGTGCTCCATGTTCTCCAGGTCGATTTTGGCCTTGTCGTAGGTCCAGGAGCCAAACTTCATCTTACAGTTCTGCTGGTCGAAGGGGAAGAAAGTGACATCAATGCTGCACGAGCTTTTGTAGATGGCAGGTGGCACCCACTTCACCTTCCCGTTGGAGAAGAGGTGAGCCTTCGTCATGTGGGTCACAGCGAACTCCCCATCAGCACTGCGGGGGTAGAGAGGTGGAAGGTTAGAGGAAGATGAAGGGTTTCCCCCCAGAAAATAAGGCCAGGAGCTCCCCAAGCTCTCAGGGCTGGTATGAGCCTTGATTTGAGGTTGTGGCCACATCGTGCGTCCCTGCACCACAGAATCACAGAATCACTCAGGTTGGAAGAGACCTCCAGGATCATCCAGTCCAACCGTCCCGTCCCCCCCACCTATTCCCCATTAACCCATGTCCCCAGGTACCACATCCAACCTGTCCTTCAACACCCCCAGGGATGGGGACTCCCCCCCTCCCTGGGCAGCCCGTTCCAAGGCCCGACCACCCTTTCCCAGAAGAAATTTCTCCTCATCTCCAACCTGACCCTCCCCTGGCCCAACTTGCAGCCGTTCCCCCTTGTCCTGTCACTAGTTATCTGTGAGAAGAGGCCGACCCCCAGCTCGCCACAGCTTCCTTCCAGGGAGCTGCAGAGGGCAATAAGGTCTGCCCTGAGCCTCCTCTTCTCCAGACTAAACAGTCCCAGTTNCCGGCTCATGTCCAGGCGAGCATCAACCAACACCCCCAGGTCCTTTTCCTCCGCAGAGCTTTCCAGCCACCCCGCCCCCAGCCTGTAGCGCTGCCTGGGGTTGTTGTGGCCAAAGTGCAGGACCCGGCACTTTGCCACATTAAACCTCATCCCATTGGCCTCTGCCCAGCGATCCAACCTGTCCAGGTCCCTCTGCAGAGCCATCCTACCCTCTGGCAGATCGACACTTCCCCCCAGCTTGGTGTCGTCTGCAAACTCACTGAGGGTGCCCTCAATTCCCTCATCCAAATCATCAACAAAGGTGTTGAAGAGGATGGGCCCCAGCACCGACCCCTGGGGAACACCACTCACGACCGGTCGCCAGCTGGATTTCACTCCATTCACCACCACTCTCTGGGCCCGGCCAGAATTGTGATGGGATGAGATGGGATGATATAAGATGAAGTGATGGGATGGTATAGATACAAAGAAGAAATTTTTCCCTGGGAGGGTGCTGAGGCCCTGGCACAGGGTGCCCCGAGAAGCTGTGGCTGCCCCTGGCTCCCTGGCAGTGCCCAAGGCCAGGTTGGATGGGGCTTTGGGCAGCCTGGGCTGGTGGGGGGTGTCCCTGCCCATGGCAGGGGGTGGCACTGGGTGGGCTGGGAGCTCCCTTCCCACCCAAACCATTCTGAGATTTGATGAGTTGCAGGAATGAGATGGGATGGGGATGGGATGGAAGAGCTGACCCTAGGGATGCCCCATCTCAGAAGCATCACTCACTTGTTGTAGAGCACGATGTCAGGAATCCAGATCATCTCGGAGGGCACACGGATGGAGGTGACATTGTCAAACTCTGCTGGGTCCCAGCGCAGCTTGTAGTCACTCCACTCCTGGGGGGAGACATGGAGGGAAGTCCGTAGGCCTGGTGGGACCAAGCTGCCCAATGGCTCCTTCTTCTCCGGCAGCATCCAGAGGAGAAGCACCATGGAGATGCCACCAAGCTCCCTGGTGCAGGGTCTCTCTACCCTAAATGCTGTGCCCTCCTTGACCCACTCTTGCCCTTGCCCCGAAGAGGGAACAGGCTCCTACCTGCTTCAGCCAGACATTTGTGGTCATCATCTGGTTCTTCTCATCCTGTGGTGGGAAAGAGGGAGAGGTGAGAGGAGATAGAGAGAGAGGGCTTGTCCCATCACTTCGTCATCCCCCAAATCACTTTCTCCACTCCACTTCTGGAGTTCAGCTCCTGGAAGGAACTGGTCTGAGGAGAGACTATGAGATATCTGCTCACTAGATGGCAGCAAGAAATAGCGTATTGCAGCGTACAGCTCTGAGCTGCTCCGAGGGATGGTCAGAGGAACAGACCCATGGATAGCTGGATGGAAGGATGGATAGGTGGACAGATGGATAGGTGGGTAGATGGATGGGTTGATAGGTGGACAGGTGGATAGGTAGAGAGATGGGTGGATAGATGAATAGGTAGAAAGGTGGATGGGTGGATAGATGGGTGTGCATGGGAGGAATGAGCAAGGGACAGAAAAGGCCAGAGGTGCCCCGGGGCAGGTAGATGGTGAATAAGGACATGACAGGGATGGAGAACTGCAGATTTCCTCGGTTGTCCCCTGCTGCCAGGGAAGGAAGGGTTTGGGATGGAGAGGAGGGGTGTGGACCCCCTTGCTCATTGGAGGGAGGGAGGGGGGGTGGTTTGTGACCTGCTGGATATGGCCAGGAGTTTGCTGGTGCACGAACCCAGCCTCCCACCAGAGTTCCCAGGCCCTGTCCTGGCAGACCAGTAGGACCAACTGGTGAAAAGTCAGATGCCACATGGGACTGGGATCTTCACCGGTGGGCTACGTACCACGTCGATCAGCTGCGCGATGGAGAGCCCAAACTTCACGATGACGACGTCAGAGGTGTTGGGCACCGGCCGCGACCAGCGGTTGTAGCCAGTGAAGAGATGCTTGAAGAGACGCTCCTCGGCATGGCTGCCAGGCTGCTCCCGCAGGCAGGTGGCTGTGGGGAGAGAGGGATGGGGTGGAGAAGAGCTCACTGACCCCCCCTTTCACCCCTGCACGCTACTGAAATGGGGTGCCCCTTCTGGGCAAGCCCCCTCTCTGGTGCAGTAGGCAGGAGTGCTAAACCCCACCCTGGAATGGGGAGAGGGGAATTAGCCCCCTCAAAGCTGCCCCATGGTCCTCCTGGGGAGCGGAGAGTGGTGCAAGGTCAACCTTGCAATGCTGGCCAAGAAAATCCCACCTGAATGGCTGAGGTCACCCTCCCAGTCCCCTCCAGCTGCTCTTACTGGTGCTAACTGGTTCAGCTTCACAAGGTGGGGGCTGACCCACTCCTTAGGACGGCTGCAGCCTGCCCGGAGACCATCGCTTGGGCTGGGCTGGGAAGGAACGCAACGCTCTTTGCTCCGCCTAGAAATTGTTGGCGTTGGTCTTCGGTGCCGTCAGCTTGCGGTGCATCGCTCGGCTGTCCTTGCTCGCTGCAGAGCCCCATAAATTTCCACCAGCAAGTTGAGGGAGGGAGGGAGCGAGGGATGGAGGGAGGGAGGGAAGGCTTTGCACAGTGATGTGCAGCCAAAGAGACATTGTATGGGTGGCTCTGCCCTGAAGATGGGTGGGTGTACGTCCCCGTAGCACGCCCTGTGCTCTGTGCAAGCTCTCCCCACTGGGCAGACAAGCCCAGCAAGGGGGCTGGCTGCTGTACTTGGGCCAGGGACAATGTGCTGAGCAGCTCTGAGGGTCTTAGAGGTGTTGGGGAGGGGCTGGTCCCAAGCGAAGGGACAAGCAAGATGCCCCACTCCTGGGAGGTCTGGCATTGACAGGGGTGGAAGCAAAATCCTTTCTTTTTTCCCATCCCTCCAACATTTCTGTCGTGCATAGGATGGATCTGGGGTCCCAGAGGTGCACCCCTTGTGGGGATGACCCAGAGCAGACCACCCCCACCCACGTGTCTGGGTGGTGTCAAGCTGCTCTACAAAGACACAAACCCTGTCCTAGCATGGGGCATGGTTGAGGGCACCATGCCAGTGGGGAGACTGGGGATGCTGAGAGACTGCACAGGGGTAAACTGGGAGACAACTGGTTTTCCACACACATGCATCACAGTCCCCCCGCCTTCCCCTCCCCTCTCCCCAAATTTACCCCCACCCTGGGGCCCCAGTGGGTGACCCCCATGGGAAGGCAGGGCTCAAGTGAAGGAAATTCAGGTACCCCAGAGAAAGCCAGAGCCGCCCTTACCCGTCTGGAAGGTGACGAAGCACCATGCAACGAGGGGGATGATGCCATGGGACAGCTGCCCCATGCTGCCTGTGCTGGTGTCCTCCATGGACCCGCTCCCTGGAGCAGTTTGCAAAGCCCCCAGGAGGGACCAGGGAGAATGAAGAGCTGAGATGGTGGTGGGAGAGGAGGCTCAGCAGGGAATGCCACCACAGGGGACCTCTGACAGGGTGTCCTGCATGTCCCCACCGTTAGCGAGTGCTGGAGGAGCCATGGATGGAGCTGGAGGTGGGCTGGGAGAGCCTCAGCAGGGGCACAGCCGGACCAGGGTGAGTGCGTGGTCTGGGATGCTCTGCTGAGACGTCTGCCCCAAATTTCATTCCTGGAAAGACAGCAGAGAGTGGCACTGTCACCACGATGCCACTGTGGTGCCGGTCTGGGAGGTGATGTCCCAGTGTGGTCCCCTCAAAGCCGCTCCCAGCCGTGAGCAGGCCTGGGAGCTGATCTGAGCTGGCACCGTGGCAGAGTCAAGGGCAGATGTCCCCAGAGTACCTGCTCCCTGTTTCACGGGTGCTCCTCAGACAGGCAGGACGCAAACCTGGGCAGCGTCGGTTGCAGCCGGGCAGCCGAACCCCGTGAGTTAAAGCAATGGGGACCCCAGGTCTGACCCCAAATGATTGAATAGCAGAGATGTGCCCAGTGCTCCTGACCTTGCTGGGATGACCAGAAAATCACTGGTTTCAACTGTCCTGCCCTCCCTGACTCGAAGCTGCTTCATGCCCTGAGAGGAAGGGAATGGGAAGCATCTCAGCTACTCCAAGAGACTGTGCTGCCCCAGACAGGCTCCGGGGGCTGGTTTCTGCAGGAGCACTCACATCTGAGAAGAGGGATCATCCTTTCACCATCCACCTTCATCCATCCATCCATCCATCCCTGCATCCATCCATCCATCCATCCATCCATCCATCCATCCATCCATCCCTGTATCCCTGCATCCATCCATCCATCCATCCCTGCATCCATCTATCCCTGCACCCATCCATCCATCTATCCCTGCACCCATCCATCCCTCCATCCATCCCTCCATCCATCCATCCCTGCATCCATCCATGGATGTGTTTGATGTACCTCCCCAGCAAAGCAAACCTCTGCAAGGGCAGAAATCACTTGCTCTGGAGAGACCCCAAAATCTGCTCCTGCTTCACAAGGTGACTCCTCACCTGACCCGTGCCCCCAGGAGCAGAATCCCCTTTCCAGGATGCAATTGCTTTCATCCTCAAAGAGGAGGAGGTTCCCAGCCCGGCACTGGTGTTGCTGAACAAGGAGCTCATTTAGCTTGAATTCCTCCCTGGCCCGGTAAAACCACAAAGCCCTCCCGAACTCATCGTCATCTTCTGCGCAGTTTTCAACTGATTAATACAAGGGTGGTGGAGGGGGTGGGAAACGGGAAGAGAAACACCAGCCACTGCGCTGAGCTGGAGAGAAAATGATGGATTTGCCTCTCCTGGCTGAGATATCTAAATATACCGGAGAGTACGGGGGGTGCTGGGGGAGCTGCTCCCGCTCCGGGCGTGGTTATAGGGTCACACAAGTGGGGATGTCATGGGTTCCCCAAAGCTCTGACAGATATGGAAGAGGGGAAGGAGATGTCCTGGGTGATGCAAAGCTGTGCCTGAAACTGCCTGTACGTGGCAGAGGGGGCTTGGAGGGGACACGGGGCGAGAGGAGCCCACACGGGACATGCACCCACCGGGCACGGTGGGATGGGGAGGGGTCGGTGAGCGAGAAGTGGGCTGCATGGGTGGGAGACTGCACATACGCACACACAGAGGCCACCCCAGGGTGCCGCGGCACCCCGTCACCCGGCCAGCAGCTTGCACCCACATCCCCCTTCCCTCCCCTGCGCCGCCGCTTCGCCCGCCTCCATCGTGCTCCTCCAGCAGCGTCGGGCGGCTCGGGCAGAGCCCGGCAGCGGGGCAGGCAGCCCGACCCTCCTGCCTGACCCCTACCCACGGCCCTGCCGCCTCTCCCCGCAGCCACCCCCTTTCCCTGATGGATTCCCGTGACACCAAGCGCTCGGTTCGAAGCCGCTGACCCTGCAGCGGGGGTGCCCCGGGAGGCACCTACCTGCCTGCCGGCGCTGCCGGCTGGTACCTACCAGCCACCGTCCTGGAGGGATGCGGGGACCTGTCCCGTGCGGATGCTAAAGGCTGGACCGGAGGCTGCCTGCGGCCGCAGCAAGCCCGACAAAGCTCTCGGCATCCCGACGTGCACTCAGGGAGGCAGCGAGGATAAATAACTTATTTATTGGATTTTAAAAGCAGGCAGCAGGGGATTTTGGGTTTTTAGATGAGAACTTCACGCGGAGCTGGGAAACTTTCCCTGCCGCTGCCTCCCTGTCGCTCCCTGACCGTCCTCGGCACTCTGCAAACAGCTTTAATCATGGATGTTTGCAGGGAAAAGCAGCCGCTCGCCTTCCCACCCAGCCTGGACCCAACGAACCCCCTTACCTGCCGCAGGGAGAGCAAGGAGGGGTCCCCCAAGCCCCCCATTCCCTCTGCCGTGCCAGGGCTGGGATGCTGTGCCGCGGAGGGCTCCGGTGAGGACTGGACTCTGGCGAAGGATGTCTCAGCTCTTACTCAAAGCAGTGGCGGTGACGACAGGGGCTGGGGGAGGAGGGAGGGCCATGCCCAGGCAGGGAAGGAGGGGAGGCCGGGAGGATGAGGGGGAGGAAGGCTGGCTGGGCATCAGCTCCCCCGGCCCTCCTTGCCCCCCGTGCATTGGCAGAGCTTGCCCAGGGTTGGAAAGGGCTGGATTTGCCAGGGTTGTCTCAGGCTCTTCCAAGGCACCGCTCAGCCAGGGGAGGGGAAAGGGGGTGTTGGGCTTTGTGTGTGAGGGTGGGGAGGGAGAGGGAAGGAGAAGAGGCACCGAGGTGCTGCGGGGCAGTGGGGCTGCAGCACAGAACGGGGCGGTGCAGGGTGCATCGCTTGGGGCGTTGCACGGGGCATTGCATGGGGCGTTGCATCGGGTATTGCAGGGGGTATTGCACAGGGCACTGCGTGGGTTATCGCATGGGGTATTGCACAAGGCATTGCACGAGGCAGCAACGAGCTCCAGGCTCTTACACCGGTGGGGGGACGCAGGGGGCTGCTTGCCCCAGTCCCCACCAGACCAGGGTTTCCCCACTTGCCCCCCAGACCCGGGCTGGGGGTTTGGTGCCAACCTGCCCGTGGGCAGGGCAGCTCCAGCGAGCAGCAATGTCGCCTGCTCTGGGGAAAATGGGGTGCAAGGTTTGGAGCTGACCCCCTGCAGCACCCGCCTCAGCCCCCGAAGCCCCTGTAAAATGCTGCCAAGGGGATTGGTGGCAGAATTGGGAAAGCAAAGTCAGGGCAACATCCATCATCAACCCCCCTGCAGACCTCTTCCCCCTCCTGCCCCAGGTGTCCCCTTGGATGCGGACAGGGATGGGGACAGGGCTGGTTTGGGCAGGAGAGGTGGTCCTCGCCCTGCAAGAGGATTGGAAACCCAGAGCTCCCCGCTGCTCCCGACCTCCCGGGTGAAGAGTCAGCCCTCTCCCCAGGGCAGCCTCTCTCCTTCCTTCCTGCTAGGAAATTTAATGCACAAACCTTCCTGCAAATGAAACCCAGGGCTGCAATTTCCAGCCCTGGGGGACCTGCCCAGCATTCGCTTCCTTTCCCCTGGGAGATAAATGAAGAGGCAGACCCGGGCATGGAGGGCACCTGAATTTGCTGCTCCCCCCATTCTGCTGCAGGACCCCCATCCTGCCTGCACCCACGTGGCTGTCCCCGCCATCCCTGGGATGCTGGATACCAGAAATCCATGGGGAATGGGTCCGTGAAGCCTCTGATGCCAAAGCCAGGCAGATACTGGGTTGTTCCCTCTGCAGATCCAGGGCCACAAACATCTCACCCATGCAAACATCACACTGGAGTGACCCAGGTGCTTCACTGATGTCATGATTGCATCATACCACCTCATGCTTTAATCATCAATGTCATGATTGCATCAAACCACCCTGGCAAACCCCACCACCACCCCGGAGAGCCAGGCTGCAGCCAGCAGCGCGATGCAAAGCGCCGTCCCCGTGCCATGGTGCAGAGCCCTCGGCCCATGGCCGTGTCCCAAGGCCGCCTGCGAGGCCAAAGGGTGCCGGATGGACCCCCGTCCCCATGGATGGGGCGGGGGGAGAGGGAGCAATGGATGCCAGAGGGATGGGGAGCAGCTGGAAACCGCAAGGGCTGCTCCAGGAGATCCATCCGAGCCCGCTAAAGGAAAAGAACTGGGGAGAAGGATGAGTCGGGTAAGCCCGTAGCAGATTAATCAGGAAAAAAACCCGACACCCAACATCGATTTTCTGGGGAGGAAAAAGCGGAGCTGGCTGCTGGGACGGTGGATTGAAGGCTGGGGGGATGGTGGGAAGCGTCGGGGATGCTGGGGGGCTCCGTCCCCTCCGCTGGGCTCCTGGTGGGGGTCGGCTGTTTCGAAGGTGGAGGGGCAG
>VWZZ01006415.1:55723-66139 GCA_013399095.1 Psophia crepitans | reverse complement strand
TGGGCTGGGTGATCCCCAGAGGGCCCTGCCCACCCCACCAGTCTGGGGTTCTGTGGATCCCCACATGCCCACCCTGGCCATGGTTGGAGGGACAGACCTTGGTCTGCAGACCTAATGCTTGTGGATGCTGCTTCCAGCCCTGCTCCATAGTGATGTTTCTGGGATAAACCTGGGTTCCCCACCCCTTGCTCTGAATGCATATGACAGGGACGTCTCCACTCCAGTGTGTCCCTCCAGGCTCACGGGAAGAGATGGGGACTTGTGAGATGGGACACAACTGAGTTGACCATGGTGACCTGTGCTCACCAGCCACCTCTTCCTCCCTGTGGACTATAGTGGCATTCTGATAGATAAGTCCCATGAAGATGCATACACATGGCCAACAAACCCACCCTGGGTACCCTGAAGGTTGGAAAACCCTGTTCGCTGGGGCAGGGGGACATGTCCTGGGGGACTTTGTGCCTGCATGTGGGATCTGCACATGGTGGGCTGTGCCCCACACCATGTCCCACATGCTCAGGTCTTCACCAGCCGCTTCGTCTGCCCCCAGCTTAGGAGCTGTTTCTGAGGTGGCAGCAGCCGGTGTGATCGGGACGGGGACGCACAACACTGGCATCAAGCATGGCATCCTGCCCACCCAGGTGAGACACGAGTCGGGAGTGTTGATGCACAGACATCGGCATCTTGAGGGTTTCAGTGGAGATGGTCCATCACCTGGTCTGGCCCTGCTGTGCCCAGCCCTGGAAGGAGCACGCTGTACTCAGCAAGCAGGAGGGGTCCTGCCCCCCAGCATGTGGCTGCTGTGGGGGCCCCCCACATCCCCCATGTGCACCGGGTCCTCCTCATCTGCCAGCCAAAACATGATCCAGCCCAAAACTCCTCTGTCCCTTTGCTTTACGGTCTTATAATCTGATGGGTAAGCTCTGTACCAAAGGAAAAGCAGTTCTTGCATTGGAGCCCCCCAAAAACCAAATCTCTGCAGAACCCAGGTCTGTTTTTAACTAGACAGTTATGGAAATCCTTCACTCCTAGCTCAAATGTCCTAGTAGACATGGTGGTGTTGGGTTGATGGGTGGACTTGATGATCCTAGAGGTCTTTTCCAACCTTAAAGATCCTGTATGGAGATTCCACCGATGGTTACAGAGAAGTTAAATCATTTGGGGGAGTCTTACTTCTTTATTTGGTGGCTTTTCCCAACATCTCCCAGAGAGAGAAGGATCCTTTTATGTCGCTACATCAAAGGTGGCAGGAGCAGGGCTGGTGGAGCCAAGCTCACCAGAAAGCTCCCTGTGACGCTGGTTGTGGTCTGGGGGTCTCCCTGGTTGTGGATGCAGGGTCTTGGCATGGAGATGGGACAGGTTGAACACTCTGTGATGCTTTGCTTCCTTCTCGGCAGGTCGTAGCACTCACATTGCTGACAGCCTCAGGGGAGATCCTGGAGTGCTCCAAGTCCATCAACGCAGACATCTTCCAGGCTGCCCGCCTGCACCTCGGCTGCCTGGGCGTCGTGCTTACGGTGACCTTCCAGTGCGTGCCCCAGTTCCACCTGCATGAGGTGACCTTCCCCTCCACCCTCACTGAGGTATGATGTGGGCGATGCTTTCAAAGCCTCCTCGGGGATAAGCAAAGTTCTTAGTTTGGTGACATGGTCAGAAGAGTGAGAAGTGGTTACGCTCTGGTAGAACGTCCCACAGGTGTGTGTAGGTCACAGTCCTTGTGGATCTTCATGGCGTGCTTCATGGTGTCCTTTAAGATGGAAACTTCTCCAGGGTGACAAAACAGAGGAAGAAAAAGCCGTGTTTCTTAGCAAATGACATTTTAACTTCCTGTGGGTGGGAACAGCATCTTCTGGGACCAGAGAGGTGCAGGTCGTGGGGTGGGGAGGAGAGGCACACCTCTGTGCCACATAGGGCAGGAGGGACCTGCAGCAAGATATACATCACGTTGTGCAGCTGACGTTCAGGAGCAAGGCAGGGTTTGGGGGTGCAGTCCTTCTCATGGTTGCAAGCTGGGCCAGAGGGGCAGTGGGAAAGGGGGGTGCTGAGTCCCCTGGTGCGGTGGGAAGACATTTGCTTTGTTCCCAGGGGTGCTGTATGGAGCAGCCACAAAATCTGGGAGGAGGTTGGGTGGGGAAGCTCACGGTGCTGGGAGTCTGCCACGTGTTCTTCAATCCTCACAAAAGAAGCAGGTGGGACCTCTGCACCTCGCGGTGGGACCCTCTGCAGCCACCCCTCTGCGTCCCACCTGGGGGAGCTGGGCAGAGCGGGAGAGCTGTGGGGAAAGAGGCGAAAGCCATTTCCTTTATTTCTTATTCCCGGTGGCTTTTGAGAACCGCAGGGCCGTGGTCTGGGGAAGAAGTTGTGCCCATTCTCAGCTGCCTCCAGCTCCACATCTGGCCCAGGAGAGCTCAGGATGTGAAACCTCACTTCTTTCACCTCTTTCGTCATCGCCATGCTCACCCCTGAGATGTTCCCAGGCTCCTCTTTTGAAACTGGCCCAGACTGATACAGAATTTTTGCACTTACGCAGCCCGAGATTCCAGCAGCTGGTTTTACCTACATACAGCCCCGGGGTGGCTCACGGCTGCAGGAGAAGGCTGGTGCCTCAGGGTGCTCAGGAACCGGCCAAAGGCTTGCTGTGCTCGCCGGGCTGGAGCATGGCTGTGGGCTTCAGAGACATCCTCTGGGTCCTGGCAGGAGAGATGTGACCACCGTGCCGTGGCAGGGCAGGCAGCGGGCAGGCAGTGCTGCCTGCGCTCCTGGGCATCATCCCCAGCCTGGAGAGGGTGTGTTGGCGTGGGGTATGTTGCAAACCTGAGATCCAGGGGAGCAGAGGGCTCCTGCTCAGGTGAGACCTCCTGGCTGGGCTCAAGGTGGCTGGGAGGAGCTGCTGGGGACCAAGGCAGGGGAGAGGAGGCTGAAAACCTTTCTCCTACACGTCCTATTTCACCTCTGGTTTAGATTTAGGGCTCCAGGGTGCTTGCCCTCTGGAAGGACAGCCCCCTTTAGGGAAAAGGCTGGACCACGAGACCCCAGTCAATGTCCCCGCATCCTGGCCTCTCTGTGCATCGTCCTCACTGCTCAGCATCAGCTGTCCCCTGCCTGACTCAGCTTGGAGGTGACGGAAATCAGATCCCCTCCTCCAGCTGTGGTCTACCCCTGTGGGTTTTAAACTGCTCCCCCGTCTCGTGAGCAACGCCTGAGCCTCGCCGCGGGCAGGGGTGAGTGAGGGGAAGGGCAGCCGCAGCGGTGGGGAGCTGCTCGGGGCTTGGACACGTGCCTGAGCTGTGCAATACCGGCGGTCCCAGCGGAGCAGGGGTGGAGGTTTGCCCATAACCATCAGCTTCATCTTCCCTGGGCTGCCTCCGAGCCGGAGCGGGGCTGAGCACAAAGGCTCCAGAGCAATTGAGTTAGAGATGATGAAGGAGCCTTCAGCCATCAGCGCTTGTTTCTGGCTGTGGGAAACGTCACCGTGAGATGGATCAGCCAACGCCTCTGCTCCGTTTAACCCGGCGTTCGCAGGCGCCGGCAGGTCAGCGGAGATCTGGTAACTCGAGGCACGCGTGACTAAGCCTAATGCAGATTTAATGTTCCAGCTGGAGAAAATTGCCCTTGCTGGAAATCCTGAGCTGGTTTGATGAGATAATGTGCTGCGTGGACCGAGCAAGAAGAGGGAGAAGACTGTGCCTGTGCTGAGCCAGCATCCCCGGAGGCAGGCAGCGTCTAGCTGGGTCCTGGAGGAGGGGAGCAGCACCCCGCAGGGCATGGCTGCTCCCATGAACCGTGTGCTCACCGAGGAAGTGCCGTCTCCCGTCTCGCTGCCTCCTGCTCCTCGGCTAACGGAGAGCCTTGCTTCTTCCAGCGACAGATGGGTCACTTAAAATAGCCCACGAGCATCTTGTGCTCTTGATATTAACTTGGTCCCTTCTTCTGCGTGAGGTCGGGGTATTTTTTGGGATGGGTGTCTCCATCTCCCAGCGTGAAGGTTGGGTTTAACTCGCTGTTTGAGCTGACCTTGGGACAGACGGTGCTGGGGGTGAGGAGTGCGATAGGTGACACTTTTCGAGGGCCAGACTGAACACATCCTGTATCGGGATCCAACCCCAGTGCTGCATTTGGGTCGTGTGATGGAAAACTCCCTTTAAACCGATTTTCACGGTGCTACTGGCCTTCTCTCTCTCCGTCTTGCCAAAGGTCCCAATCACCCAGACTAAGGTGCATGGTGCCAGTGATTGTCCCATCTAGGACATCATCAGGGGAGGTGGCTTTCTGAGGAGGGTTTCTGACCCGCTCTCTCATAGATCAGGATCTTGCATGGCTCAGAAGGCTTCACATGCCATCTCCTCCTTGGCAAGTTCTGCTGTCCCACCATCCATCCTCTTCCTGTTGTTCGCTCTTCATGGCCATGTCCCTCCTGAAGACCACATCTTGAATGTAGCCCATGAAAGGGCACCCAGCTGGCCATGGAGGGCATGATAATTTTAATTCCCTGTTCAGTACAGGGCTGAGACACTGGGGACAGTGTCCTGGGATGCTGGTACAGAGATCCTCAGTGCTGGAGAGTGGTTACCTCCAGCTGAGCTTTCCATCCCCAGCAGGAACCAGCCTGAAACTGGCTGATTTCCCTCGAAAGAGACATGAAATGCCCCTTTTTGGGTCAGTGTATCTCCTGGGCTTTATGAGCTTGGGTGTCCACGTGGCTCTGTGGTCAATGGTGGGTGTGATCCGGTTCCCTCAGAAAGCTTTCTGAAGGCCCAGTGGGCATTTCTACAGAGTGATTTGAGGGAATTCTTTCTCCCGGGAACACATCAAAACCGATTTTCCCTGTCTCTGCTGTTATGTAAACTCCTTTCAACTGCTGCATGCCTTTCCTTGGAGCCCTCCCACCCTCATGGTGCTGGGAAGTCGGATGGAGCGAGCTGTTCCATCTGATGCTCAGCCCCTCCATGGCTGGGACAGCCTGGCAAAGCCACCACGTCAGGATGGGACCTACTGCCTTGAGCTGAGCAGTCACCCAGCTTGTCCCAGGTCTCTGGCAGCAGATCATCGCTGGAGCGTTGCACAGGCTAAAGCCTACAGAGAAGGGACCACCTGCAAATTGAAAGACCTGGTGGCCTTCTAAATGCTGTGCGGACTCACTGCGTTCTCTGGAAGGAGTTACATTTCTGGGTGGGGAAACTGAGGCACAAAGTCCTTCAGGAGGAAGAAATCGGTGGTAGTGAAAAGGAACCTCTCCAGAAGCTTGGAGCTGCTTCAACCACGGATCATCTTTGTCTTCCCGTGGTGACATCCCTGCTGGTGCATCCTCAGCAGCATCCTCATCCGTTGTCTCATTTGGGTCTCACAGGTCCAGTTCCAGCCCTGGCTAACGGCAGCACAAGCTTTCGTTAAGTTGGGCTCATGAAAAATAAATAGTTCTTGGACAAAAGCAGCAAAATTTGTAGCAGGATTGATCAGAGCTGCAGCACTAGTAAAACTCCCAGAAACACTGTCCTTAATTTTTTAAGGACTGAATTATTCAGTGTCCCGTCGGGGTGGCTCGAACACCACCACGAATGTGAATTTACGGCGCTTTTTGCGGTATCTGCTTTGTAAGCCCCGGCCCGAAGCAACCTGTTGGTCCCTGTGCTGTGCCACCGGCAGCCGGGCTGACCGGGGAGGTGGGCAGAGAGGTCCACGCACGTTACCCGGGTCCATCAGCCTGCCTGCCTGCCTGCCCTCACCCCCCTAAGAGCAGCTGCGCCGGAGCAGTTGAGAGCTGGAGCACTTCAGGGTCTTATTTTTCCTGGGAGGCGGGAAGGGAAAACAGAGGAATACGGGAAAGCCACCAAGATGTTTCTCCAGCCTGCAGTGACTTCATTCCTGGTGTTCCCCGTTTCAGAGGTGACGAGTTTGTGTTTAATGGCCCAGGAGTATCTTCTGCCTGTGAACTGCCTCTTCGCTTCCTGAGCTGCCCCTTCCCTGATGTCCTGCAGCAGGGAGTTCCCCGCTTTAAAAGCATTTAAATACCTTTAAATGTGTTTAAAGGAGCCTGCTGGAGCCTTGCAAGGTCTTGGTCCTCACCCTGCCAGACTGCTCAGACCTTCACTGCACCCTCCAGCACCTTTCCTCAGCCAAACTGCCAGGCTCAGGGTTGTTTTACCCTCCTGATTACCCTTTTAGGTGGGAATTTTAAGCTGACGCTCAAGATAAGCCTGCTGCCCTGAGCAGGGCAAGTAGCCCAGGCTGAGCTTTACCCTGCTGAGCATCCTCTCCCCCGTGCATCCCTCCTGCACAGCTCAGCCCATCTCTCCCCGTCCCTCGGGGCTGTTAGGAGGGCGAAACGCGCGTGCACTCTATAAATATTAATGCCATTATCAATTCTCGCTCATCGCTGTTCCTCGCCTGCTTCCAGATCTCCGGCTTTCATGTCGAGTGGCCCAGCGAGGCGGAAGAGAATAATGGCAAGGGAGCAGGTTGCTTGAAATATTTAAGCCTGAGTTATCTAAGACGTCGCAAATAATATATGTGTCAGAGGAGCCGGGCTTGGATTTGTGGTTATGTAAGAGCTGCACGCGTGCTCTGCTGGCCTCGTGATTGTCTTTATCGCTGGGATAAACTCAGCCGCTGTAGCTGCTGACGGTGACCAGGAGCAAGGCGCGGGACCGAGAGGGTTCGTTGCACAGCTGAGGTCACCGGCCAGCCCTGCAGAGCATCCCTGGATGGTGCTGGGGATGGAGTCAGCTTCCCCTTGGACCAGACCTGCTGGGAGGCTGGTGAGGAGGAGGATGGGGCAGACTCGGATACGATACTTCTTCCCCCTGATCTTTGCAGCTTTGGAGCTTGCTGAGCTGGAGGTGGTTTGTAGATAGGTGATAAGGCAATGAGCTTCTCTTCCAGGAAGGTCTCTGATCTACTTCTGAACCTGTGCAAGCTTTTAACTGCCTGCAGACTTGCACAGCTTAGTAAGTTGGTGGGTGAAGAACTGCTGCTTTCGGTTTGAGCCTACCACTTCCTAACCCAAACCCTAACCCTAACTGCACCTAACCCTCTGGGGCTGTCCCAGGCACCTGGGATGGATCCCTCAAGCCCAGCTCCTCCAAGACTACCCAGTGCCTAAACCCTCTCACCCTTGCTGGGCCTGACCTTGTCCCTCCTAACCAGCAATGTTGTTTTTGACCTCAGCACATGGAAGCGACTCTTCCAGCTGGTGCCCAGACATCGTCCCCTGACGCAATGGGACCCTGGCACGCACAGGCAGCACGCAGGCAAAAGGGGAGGCTGAGCATCCATCTCCTCTCCCAGAATTTGAGCTCATCATGCTCTCTGGCTCCTCTCCATTGCTCTGAGGGACTTCAGATGTGTGCTAGTGACTCCTTGTGCTATGGAGTCAGCTTCACCTTGGCCATATCTGCTGCTTGTCCCATCCTTGTCCTTTCCCTGAGGACCATCTGGAGCAACCAAACCTGCGTTACAGCGGCGGGGGGGGCTGACTCAGCTCAGTGAGCTCTCAAGGGTGTTTGCAAGCAAGAAAGCAAGCAACATCTTTTGACCCGGCCTTTATGAAGCAAAGGGATTTGTTCTGGGCTCCTGGGAGGGAAGCAAAGACGAGCAAAATCCCCTGGGTTTCTGTGTGCTCCAGGGTCATCTCTGTTGCATTTGTTGGCCACGTTACAGCAACAAGATTTCCACCACCCGATCTCTGCCTTCGACTGCGGCACTCAGCCAGCAGACATCGTCCTCAAGGACTCCCGAAGCCGGCTCGCTCGCTGCCTTCAGCTCTTGCCCACTGCGCTGTAATTACCCTACAAAGTCACGGGCTTATTTTCTTCAGGCCGATATTGCTCTATCACAAGGATCAAAAGCGCACATTGAAAAGGTCGCCCCGCTGGCAATTTGCGTCTGCGCTCAAACGCCACGGCTGGGAGACAAACAGATGTTGGCAGGATCACCTTGGGAAATCCGCATCCTTCTTTTCCCCACTCGATGCATTTGTTCTTAAAGCAAACCGGGGAAAAGGCAGGGTGGTGGCTTTTGCCCTGCTTCTACTTGCACAAGCGTTAGCTTTCCAACGTAACAGCTTCTCTGGCTGGAAAAGAGGTTGTTTTGGGAACATCTCAGAGAGGTTTTTCTGGCTTTTTGGGAGCTGCAAATGTGAAGATGAGGACAGCAGTGTTAGCGTTCGTTCTCACCACTTGCAGGAATACAGGTTGTCTTCTCAACCTCCCTGCTTTAACTGGACCACAGTGTTATGGCAGTGCGACCCCATGAAGACCCTCACCTTATGGTGGGGTCACAGCAAGATGCCTGGTGCTAAACCAGCCTAGGATGGTGATTAATAGCTCATTAAGACAAATAACTCAAATGACCCCGTTGGAAGGAGCAGCTTCACAGCCAAAGTTGCTGCGACCTTCCTGGGGTTGTATCCATGGGTCGTTGCACCTTCTTCTGGGTCAAGCAAACTCCTTGAAGTGAAGTTGGGCTTTTAAACCTTTTTTTTTTGCAATTCTATGGGAGATCTCTGCAGGAGGAGCAGGGGGTGATTGGAGAAGTTGTTTGCAAGAGGGAGGGATGATGGCCTGGCCAAAACACCATCATCCAGGGAATGAGCACAGGGTCCCTCTACCCCTGCACACACAGAGATGAGAGTTGAAGGGTCTTCTCATTTCTGTGGGTGCTACTGTGGCAGGCAGTGGGGTTTCCTCCCCTGGGACAAGATCTCAGTGTCTCTGGGAACAGGCTGAGTGTGTCCTGGGACTGTGGTCACCCCCCTCAAGCTCCACCACCTGCATGGTCCTGCTGCCTGTCCCCTGCCCCCTCAGACTCCCCATGCCTCGCTGTCCTCGGCTGCTGGCAGGCAGCTCATCCGAGGGACCTGCCTTTCTGAAAGCTCTTTTTTGGCTCTTCATGAATAATTTGGCAATTCAGCATTTGAAGCAGGAGCTGTCTCTGGGACAGGGCCATGTAGTGCATCCCATCTCCATCCCCTGTTGTATCCCGGTTCCATGTCCCGTTGCATCCTGGCTCCATCTCCCATTGCCCTGGGGCTCCAGAGCTGCAAAGGGATATGCTGCCAAGGTGTGAGAACTGGAGAGGGCATTGATGATGCTAGACCAGGAGGTGGATTTTGGTAGCCCCCAGCATGACCCACCATATGGCTGATGGCTGGAGGTGGCTTCTCCAGCCCTGGCTGCACTGCCTTGTGTCTGGGAATGCCTGATGGAGCAGGCTGGGGGGCTGCAGAGGTGTGATTGAGGGAGGATGTGGGGCCTGAGCTTGGGTGTGTGCCAGATGCAGCCCCAGCAGCATCTGCAGGACGGGGGGCTCTGCCACAGCCGAGGCAGAGGAGATGATGGACGTGCTTGGTTCCCTTCCCGAGATGTTGGGTCCATGGTCTCTGTTAGCTCCTTTGTGCTTGGCTGCACTGACACCCCTCCAACCCAAGGCTTGCCAAGACTCTGCATATGGACTCCTTGGACCTTCTCCAGCACTCCTGGAAGTCCTCCGAGGTGCTTCCAAGCCCTGCCCCCAGGATCCCTGCTCCATGACAGGGGCGCAGTCACCAACCAGTCCCCATTTCTCTGGCTGTTGCAGGTCCTTGATAACCTTGATGACCACCTGAAGAGATCCCAATACTTCCGATTCCTGTGGTTCCCTCACAGTGAGAATGTCAGCGTCATCTACCAGGATCCCACCAACAAGGCAGGTCCTATCAGGCTCCATGAGGGAAGGGAGAAGGGTCCATGCACAAAACTGGCTGCCGGCATTCTAGGGTGGGCTTGCAATGCAAGGGCTGCTGGGGGCCTGGTCAGGGAAACAGCGTTTTGGGGCTGGGCTGGGCTCTGGCTGTGCTCCACAGTCAGGGGAGTATATCTGCTGCTTGTCAGCTGGGGCTGTCCAAGATGTCAGTGTCTTCATGACCAAGACTGGTCTCTTCCTGGGACTGGATTTGGCCCTGTTTCATCATGGAAGAGAGATCTGGGGAGTCCTGGGGTGCCCTTCTCCATACTCCTGCTCCCAACTCAGTCCTTGTCTGGGCACTTGCTCCCACCTTCATGCCTGCTGGTAAGAAAGCTGCAAACCCTGCTTATGACCATCATCTTCCTCTGCTTGGCTTTGCAGCCCTCCTCTTCCTCTGCCAGCTGGCTGTGGGATTATGCTGTTGGCTACTATTTGCTGGAGTTTCTGCTGTGGATCAGGTAAAGGGATGCTCTGGTCAGCGGCTGGGGACAAGTAGGGTGGGTTGGGTTTGTCCAGGGCTGGACTCATGCAGTACTGTGTCTAGTTTTGGGCCCCTCACCACAAGACATCGAGGCCCTGGAGCGTGTCCAGAGAAGGGCAACGAAACTGGTGAAGGGGCTGGAGCACAGGTCTGATGGGGAGCGGCTGAGGGAACTGGGGGGTCAGTCTGGAGAAGAGGAGGCTCAGGGGAGACCT